>VWYE01009241.1:0-93819 GCA_013398995.1 Alaudala cheleensis | reverse complement strand
ACATAGCCAGCCCTCCAAAATATTCTACTTTACTTGCTGCAACAATTTTCATTTCTACTCCAGTGAAATCAATATTTAATGTTTATTGGAGTTCTGGCTGGGGAATCTACTTGTATCCTCAGTCAAGTGACTGCTCTGGCAACCAGGCCAAAGGCTCATGCACAAACACATGTTTATACACACCTTTCCTTAGCTCCATTGGTGTCTAATTCATCTGCTTAAAGCAGAACAGCTGATTCAAAGTTCTGGAGAAGGAGAAAGTCACCTGGTGTGGTGAAATCACATAGAAGAGAACAGAAAACAAGAAGAAAATTTGAACCCTAGAGAGAAAGGACGCTGTGACTGGTGGGTTTCAACAGGAAGGGCAAGTCCTGTCCACTCCTCCACCCTTATTCTCTACAAAGCTTCCTTGGGTATGGTTGCTCTGAAGAAAGCAGTCAGATGAATTGCAGAGGTATCATAGGAACAGGAATGCATAAATTATGGATCCTGATTTAGATGAAATGTAGGGTAGCTGTTTAGCTGCTAAATATTGTCAAGAAATCTACACTGTCTGAATTTTTGCACAGAGAGACTTTACATGTCTAAGTATCTTTAAGCATCTTAAGAGTGAGGAAGCAAGTGAAACCACAGATTTGAAAATGAGCATTTTGACTCCAGATGTTCCCTCATCAGTGACTGCTAGGTGACATGTGCATGATTTTGGTTTTTAGTGATACAGGCAATAGACTCAACTGGATGACAACATGGGTGTAGTGCTACATTCCCTGCCATGGGGATGCTGAAAGGATAACTGTGCTAAAGATTGGGAGGTTTTAGATCTGACACCACTGGTACCATGTGAGTGCTTCTGGTGAAGGTGGGAAGGGATGGCCAGCAGTGCCACCTCTGAAGTGCCACCTACCCACTATCCTGGGTAAAACTGCTTCCAGTGGTTTGTAGCACTAAACCAATATGTGTGTGATTCACTAAACTATTCTTGATGGATATTTGGAGTTTATTTGCGAACATTTCTTTCTGCATGAAGAAAGCAATGTTTTCCTTTTGGTGTTATTAGGGTAACAGGGTTTTGAACTACATGTGGATTCAATAGTTAGAGTAAATCTTGGCTGTTCCATGGTTATCCAGGATAAAAAACCAGTCATCTATTCCACTGGATCCCACTTTGAAGAATTTTAGTGAAATAAGAGCAGGGAGAGTCACAGGGGAATGGGTTACTCTTTGATGTACAAGCCTTTGAACTGTAACTGTGCCTGTTGTCCATACCCTTTTTGCAGATTGCTGGATGCCAGTCTTCCTCAGGAACTGTCCTGATCATTCCTGCCTCTCATAAATTAAAAGAAGTTAGCCTATCCAGACAGAAATTCCTATTCAAACACAGAAATACTGCCTTGCATTTTCCCTTGTCTCCCCTCTCAATCCATCTGTAATTCATTAGGATGATGTTAATTGTCCTGCTGAAAGACTCTGTTCTACTTAAAGTAGAACAACACTGAAATTTCTTTGGCAGTAGGTTTTTTGTTGTATTGTTTTGGGGCTCTTTTGTCTACCTTTTTTTTTTTTTTATCCATGTATGTTCCAGTTTTCAAGTTATCCATCACAAGCTTTTGGTCAGTTGCCTGAGGTAATCATGTTCTGCTAAATCAGGGCATGGGGGCAAGAAAGGTTACCTTGCTCAACCTTTATGAAGTTTCTGGAACCGCCAACTCCAAGCATCTTGTTTAACCAGGATGATTTAAATGAGTGATAATATCCAGTTACCAGCTCTGAGACAATTTGGCCATCTGAGGTACCATGAGGACTCAGCTACAGCAAGCAAGGCTGTTCTCCACAGAAATGAATATGTGCTGGTGTGCTGCCAAGATTATTCTAGGGCTGCAGATGGCATCTACTGTTCCCACTGTATAAGCCTGGTTTAATGTGACTGGTGCAGACAGTGTGTAGCCGATGCAGTTTTGTACTGATGGGATGTGATAATCAAATTTAAATTTTGTTTTCCCTAAATATTTTAGAACACACCAGCCATGTGTTGTTCTTACAACATGTCCTGACAGTAGTGTATAAACTTCTTCCCCTTAACATTGCCTTCTTCTGCATATTTGATTACCTTAATAAAAGCCTGTAATGGCTGGTACAGACGGGTCATATTTTGGAGGAACATAAAGTCATGAGTTGCCATCGGGCATGAGAACTGCCATTTTTTCAAAGGGGCCATAAAAGGCAAATACAGTTTGTCTCTCACATGGCATAGTATGTTTGTAGAAGTGATGGAAAGTGCTATAACACATGGAGAGGCAGTAAGACAGTGTAGCAGGGTCGTGGGTAGTCAAAAACGAGGACACTCCAAGCTGGAGGCTCTGCAATCACATGCACAGGGATGTAAACAGCTCAGATTGCCACTGCGTCAGTTGATGTCTCCTTGCCTCTAAAAAATAACACTGTCCTCAGGATTAGCTACCAGGGTGTGACTGCTGGGGGACACTGGATCAGCTGGCACAGCCCAGACGAGAAAGGAGAAGCTTTGCTAACATCCACCAGCTCAGGATCTATCCAGAGCAACCTCAAAGAATATAAATGTCCCATGCAAACAGTGTGGAGCTGTCAAGCTGGGTAATACACCAAGGGGCTTGTATCCTTTCTGTGGGCAGCATCTATTACTTGCTGAAGCAGGAACTACTTCATGTGGTCTATTCCAGCTCATGGCTATATTTGCTGCCCTTAAGTGTTTAGACTTGTCTTTCAAGCAAATTTTGTACTTCTTGGTTGCATTGGTACTTGGACTTCAGAAGCTGTCTAGAATATTAGAATCTCATTGGATTTTTCTAAATAGAGATTGAAACCCAAGTTGCAGAGTGTTAAGAGAAAAGCTTTATTTGACACAACAGCAACTGTTGCACTGTTGTACTACTTAACCTATAACTGCTATGGATTACTGGTCTTCTCAGGCTGTGTAAAAGAATTGCTTTTTTATCAGGAAAAGGGTTTTATACAGCCCCTGAATCTAAGTTAGAATTAGTGTAATCAAAATGAGTTACTTGTACAGCAGAATTTGTTGGGAATGATACATAAAAGGCTGCAGGCGGCAGGTACATATCTAAATCAGCTCAGAATCCATGGATTAGTTAAATGAAAACTAAGTGGGGACTTTCTGAGTTCCTAATTTTGATTTCCAAAATGGAGAGTCTCACACAAACCTGATAAGAAAATGAGAACTCGAGCCAGGATTTCACAAGTGTAATTGTAATTGTTAGTTTGTTTTTTTTTTTTAATACTAGATGCTGCTGCAGCCTCACTGTCTGCCAGTGAGTTCCTCCTGATTTGATGAGAGTGTTAGGGAAGGTTCCTGAGGACAGAGGAATATCTTTAATTTGGTGTTGCATCTACAAATTTAGGCAGATGCAAATCTGAACTGGGTGGCTAAGAGCCAGGTCCAGCCCCGAAAGCAGCAGAAAATATGGTGGCATGGACAAAATAGTACATTCTGCTGAGAGGCTACTCATGGAGGTGTGGGTGTGGAGGGTGGGCTGTGAGAAGCAGCTGGCTCCTGTTTCACTCAGAGCTTGGTGCTGTCAGCAGCCATCTGTGGGTATGTCCTGAAGATAAGGCAGTGCTTGGGAACAGGAATAGGTGTCTGTGGCCACAGGAACAGGGGGGAAGTTAGGATAGACTATCCTAGAATCACAGAATCACTGAGTGGTTTGGCTTGGAAGGGATCATCTCATTCCAACCCCACTGCCTTGGGCAGAGACATTTTCCCCTAGACCAAGTTGCTCAGGACCCCATCCAACCTGGCCTTGAACACTTCCAGGAATGGGGCAACTCGGCTTCTCTGGGAAACCTGTGCCAGTGCCTCACCATCCTCACAGGGGGAAGAATTTCTTCCTAACAGCAAATCTAAACCCACTCTCTATGTTTGAAGCCACTCCCCCTTGTCCTATCACCACATGCTCTTGTAAACTCTCTGCCTTGTAGGCTCCCTTCAGGTACTGGAAGGTGCTCTAAGGCGTCCTCAAAACTTTTTCTTCTCTAAGCAGACCCCAGTTGTCTCAACCTTTCCTCACAGCAGAGCTGCTCCATGCCTCTGATCCCCTTGGTGCCTCCTCTGGCCTGGCTCCAACAGGTCCCTGTCCTTCCTGTGCTGGGAGCCCAGAGCTGGATGCAGCCCTGCAGGTGGGGTGTGAGCAGAGCAGGGCAGAGGGGCAGGATCCCCTCCCTGCCCTGCTGCCCACGGGGTTTGGATGCAGCCCAGCACACGGGGGATTCTGGGCTGCCAGAGCACATGGGGCATGTCCAGCCTCTCACCCACCAGCACCCCCAAGTCCTTCTCCCAGGGCTGCTCTGGGTCCATTCTCCTCCCAGCCTGTCTTTGTGGTTGGGATTACCTTGATCCAGGTGTAGGACCTTGCACTTGGCTTTGTTGAACTTCATGAGGTTCACACAGATCCACCTCTCAGCTTAAGTCCACTCTAGATGGCATCCCTTCCCTCCAGCATGTTCACAGCTCCACACAGCTTGGTGTTCTCAGCAAATCTGCTGAGGGAGAACTCAGTCCCACTGTCCTGTCACTGACAAAGATGTCCTCAGGCTGTATCCTGCATAACATATAAATTGGTAGAGGAACTCTAAATTAAATTGCCAGAAATGCTACGATCGATAGATGGATTCTTTTTGGCTTCATTTAGCTTTGGATCATGCTCTCAAGGAAGAAATAGATGACTACAGGCCTCAACCTGAATCCTCATAGGCAAGAGTGGAGAGATAATCTTTCTTGCAGAGTGGATTGGAAAAACTCTGCTAGCCTTTCCAAATGCTGTTCTAACTGCTCCCACCAGGCCTGGGTGGCTGCAAACTTAGAAGGCAGCACTGATTGTTTGGAGCTCTTTCCAGCAGGATGCTGTCATCTTGATATTTAGAAAAAAAATAAAAAAAAAAAAGCCATCAAAGTAAAAGGGAAGTGAGTGAGGTGATGGAAAACGAAATGTTTGCAAAACAGGCCAGTTCTTTGAATTTCCCAATCCATTACATAACAAAAATGCATGAAGTGTGTGATTAAGAACACTAACTAGTAAGTAAAGAAATCAATTCTGTTTCGTGAGGATTCAAATCCCCTTGAGGATTTAAAATGTTTTTTTAAAGTCTAAGGAGGTGTGGGGGCGAGGGGGGGGATGACATCTTTTCTATAAATGCATAGAATTACTAAGCACAAGGGATTTATTTAACCAGGAAACCTACATTACTGAGATTAGACATCTCGTTTTCAAGGTGCTCCGGGAAGATAATGACTCCTATACCCATAATTCACTGTAGACATCAGTTTTGTCTGATAATACATAAATTGACCTGCTGATAGAAGTTAGCAGTTTTCACTCTAAATTGCAGTATAGTGCTAGATAGCAATAAAGAATGTGTGGGCCTGATTCATTGAGTTTCTGTAAATTATAGAGCAGGAGATTTGGCCCTCCTGCTTAGGAAATATACATTTCCTCTCTAAAATAGAGATGCAGTTTTGCCTTTCATTTAAAAATATAAATGTTCTGAAAAACAAAACTAAATCTTCTGGAACACGCGAAAGAACAATGTGGTTGTTTATCCTAAAAAGAAGGTTAACCTCAAGGAATAGCTGAATGTTACAATGAATCATATGGAAAACACCATGGGCTTTTATGATGCTGTGATTAAATATGATCAGGTAGCAGGAGAAGGTGCATGAAATTCTGATTGCAGAGAATTTGATGGGAATGTTGCCAGTGACTTTAATAGGCACAGAGCTTCCCTTGGATCCTGGAAACTGTGAAAGCATTTCACTTGCCTATTTGATTTTCAGTTAGGGAATATTGGCTCTTCTTGTCTTCATTTGCTTGATTTTCTGGGCTGAAGTAAATGTTATAGCAATTTATGTTGAGTAAGCTTAAAATAATCTCTAACTGAACTAAACTGTTGAAAATCCTTATTGCAAAGGTGTAAAAACTGCTGTATTGGATTGATCCCTACGTCTGTAAGACTGTCTTTTCAGAGGAGGAACAGACTATTGCAATCTGGCAGAGGTGAGGAGGATTGTGAGGCTTTTTCCTTACCAACTTTTAATTAGCTGCTGAAGGTAAAAGGAGGAAATGAGGAACTGCCTCCAAATTGAAGGAGATTATAAAAGAAAAAAAAAATCAATACCGTTTAAGGAATCAGATTTTCAGTTGGTACTTCATGGGTCCTTTCCAAACTATTAAGTAGATGTAATTTAGAGGCACTGATTGGAACATCTGATTCAGGAATATCAAATGCTAGTAGCTCTGTCTTAGAGATGCTGTTGTGTTAGACCACAGTTGTGTGTTCTGAAATGGAGCTTTCTGCCATTTGGAGTGTCTTCAGGGGATGTGCATGACAAAAAATATTGAACTTATAGTAGGGGTCTCCCAAGTTCAGAAAGGGGCTTCTCATGGAGCACTTGGCCTGGGTTGTGGATCAGTTCTGCACAGAACTGCTTTGTCACCTGCCTGTGAGAAGTGAGCAGGAGGACCTGCAAGGAGACAGAGGTTTTATCCAGTGTGCACCCACAGGATTACCCTGACATGTCAGGGAATATCTGGGGTGTGGAGTGGGCATTGGCTGAAAGTAAGTGATGGAAGTTCTTCCTTCCAGAGAAATGGGACAGCAAGAGGAAGCCTCTGACTCAATTTCTGAATTTCCCAGTTTCCACCAAGATGGTAGCCATGCACAATGTTTACCTGGAAATGATGATAAAGTAATAGTTAACCTTTTACATGGACTGAATGGAGAAATGTGACCACTCAGCCTCTAAGCAGTTACATGTTTAACACTGAGACTCTCTCAGGCAGCAGCATTGTTGCTTTTTGTTTTAAAACTGTATGAAAACTTTCAGATGACAAACGATGGTCACAAGAGAGGTAGATGTGCATTTTAATTAAGGATTGATATGCTATAAGAGGAAAAAAAGGAGGAGGAAGAGGAGTAAATATTACTTCCAGATTTACTGAAATGTGTCCAAGGTAACAACTACTAACACATTATTTTATCTTTGTCCATCACACAGTGAAGTCTGTGAACTACACAGCCCTACTGGTGAGTTCTTCCAGTGGCAGATGAAGCTGCACCAGTGGAGTGGCTGTCATTAGAAGGGGAGCCTGGAGCTAGGGCTCAATTGAGAGTACCTGCTCCATGGCTCGACCTTTACTGCTTGTATGCCATGTTAGATTATGGATTGCCACTTACTGTGAGTGCACAGCTTAAATCCCATCTCCTGAAAAGGCCAAGGATGCCTCAAGACCTTCGCTATGAAGTCTATTAATTGTGCAGGAATAGAAAACTCAATATATGAAAGTCTCAATTTGTGCAACGTTTTTTTCTCTTTTTTTGAGGCTGTAGAGCCCAATCATGTAGAAATCATGCAGCAGTGAAGAAAGTGAATTAAATGCTGACAGTAATGCAAGATTAAAGCTGGAAAGTGAAGGTTCAAGTATTTGATTTAAAAACTTTTTCCTGTCCCCTGATTATAGTGTGGGTTTGCTGTTCTGTTATGCTGCTGCTGCAGCAAAGTGCTCTATTTATACCAGATAAAATATACATAGAGGTCACCACACTGATGTTACTTCAAATTTGATCTATTTAGTTAATGTTTTTTAATTATTTTCAAGGTTCAAATTCTTTCCATGGACAGCTGTGATATCAAATGGCATTCTGAACTCTTGCTGAGTATTTTATTTATATTATTCATCCTGATAGTAAGCTGTTGATTCTTATTTTAATTATTCTAGTAGGTGTTTCCTTACAGTTTGTGATTTATCCAGTAGTCTAATGTCATCTCTAGTTTAGGCCTATCAACAAACTTGACCCTTACTGAAGGCTGTATCAATGAATAATAAACATCTAAAGTGTTACTTTTTCATAAGAAGAATTTTAACCCTGACAGTATCCAAAAAACATGTAATAATGTGCATTTTTGCCTTCCTACACAGTTTCTTGCCATATTTGTATCTGTAACTGTAGGTACAGGCTGCTTTTTCTATTTTAATGTTTATTCTTAAATTATTATCTTTTCTGCATGTCTACAAATATAGGCAAAATGAAAAGTTAATAGGTTTCAGGTCTGCCCTTTTGGTTATTCTTCACTCGAGGATCTGTGGTATAAAATTAAGAAACTTCCTTGTAAAGGTTTTTGAGTAAATAGCCAAAACTCCTCTAAAGCTACAACCCAAAATCAAAGAGTTAAATCAGTCAGAAGGAAAGAGACATTCCCCTGAGTTACTTATTTTCATTTTACTAGCTCTTCAGTCTTACTGGAGTTTCTAGACAGCTATTACTGTAAATAGGCATTAAAAATAATAATAATAATAAAAAGCAATTCTCTGTAGCTGGGGAAGGATGCTTTTGGGCATTACTTTCACAGCTCTGCACATGAGGTTTGTGATCTTCGTTTAGTTTTTCCAGCTGGAGAACCTGAGGCACAGGAAGGATGAGAACTTGCTCCCTCACAAGAAAACTAGCAAGTGAGCCATAAAGCAAATGCAAGCCCATCTGTGGCAAGCTTGGTCTCTCCAATGTCTATTTTTGTGTCACTAGGTGGTAATTGACAAAATCTGTTACTGTTCCTCAAGTTTATAGGAGGAGTAAATGAGAAGCCTCTCATTAATTTGCTTCTAAATGAAAACATTTTTCATAAAGCTCTTCACGGCCAGCCCTACTTTACTACTATGTGAAACCAACCCAAAATTGTAACTAAAAGGAGGTCTGGTAAAAGTCTTCAAAAAGACTTTTGCATACATCACAGCAAATTGGGAAAGTGTAAGTTAAGGATTTTTCCTTTTAAAATCGTGAATCTTATCTGCATTTGTTTGTGTGAGCCTTGTTTGGGTTTTGCTCAGGGCAGAAACCAACTTAAGTTAAAATGCATTTATCCTGCCATGGTACAGACATTTCAGATTTTCTGGGGTGCAGATTCAGACTGCAAAATTACTAGAATAAACTGAAACAGTTTTTTTTAGGAGTGATGAAAGGGATGCCTGTCCTTTACAAATATGAACCTGTGGGCCCAAAGAAAGGAAACCAAGATCATGGTCACAAAATGACACTGCCTCTAAATTTGTGGTGAATTTTAGTTTCTCTCTTCTGTACCAATTGCTGTTTGTTCATGTAATCAAATTTCATAGCATTCATATAAAAGCTGTAGGAAATTAATTATGGGAAATTAATTGTGAGTTGGTGGACAATGTTATTCCAAACACAGTCTAATTTCAGGTAGTTCATAATCTGTAAAAATTGAGACTGACTGTACTTGCAGCATTAATTCTTTGTTAGACAGTTCTACTCCACTGTAGGTGATGGAATTTTACTGATTTATACCAGCTAGTGACATAGACTACTGTTTTTCTCTATAATTGCTTCTCCTTTATTTGCTTGTCTGTGTACATGATAATACCTCCCTCTATAACCCATGGATTAGCTTTGACCACTCCCAATTTTTTTATTTTCCAGATTTACCAAGTTTTCAAATGGCAAAATTGCTTTGATCCTAATTATCATCATCAAGGAATTGACATGTTAGGCATCAGTTTGGTAACTATTCTTTAGAGTACAGGTGTACAATTTGAGTTTTGCTTGGCTTTTGGTTGGTTGTGGATATTTTTAGTAATTTGTTTGTGGCTCACAAGCTCTTTCCCAAGGTCTGTAAGTAAGAAGCTTCCATTCAAACTGCAGTCAATAATAATTACTGATTTTTGTACATCAATTCCTGTGTATAGGAAACCAGCATTTCATGAGAATTTTTGTCTTTTGATTATGTCAGTAAGCTGAGAAGATTTGCCTCTGAGTTAGGTGCATGTGCCAGTAGTCTCAGATAGAAAGAATTTTCTTTCTCTTAGATGATTAATGGAAACAACAGCCTGCAAAAGAGCATTTTCTGAGTTCACGAAAATCATTCAGACCATGCTTTTGTTTTGCTAGTAAACATTGCTCTTTAATTCAGAAAACAGTTTGTACTGGCCTGGGCAAGCCTGTCTCATTTGATAATGGGCTCTGAATCCAGTGGATTATTGCAGGGATTTTATCTTGCAGTAATCTCCAGGGAGAAATGTACAAACAGCTGGGAGAGCAAGAAGGAACTGCATTGTGCAGCAGCAGTTTGTGGAGCAGAATTTTAGGGTGCTGGAGTGCATCTCAATACCAACATGAATCTTTTCTGTTTTTCTCTGGTAAGTGTGCACACACTTTTTTGGCTTTTTTTTTTTTTTTAATGGGTTACTGAGTTGATAAACTGAACTGGTGGGTGTGCTTTTATCGAAAAATGATGAAGGTTTTATATCACAAAGGGTGCAAGGGCTGTATAACAGCAGTGAGTCTCTTTAGCCTAGACAAAGGAGTTTTTGCATAAGAACTTGTATGTGGCAAAATATGATTCAGTAAAAGTATAAGGCAGAGAATGTATAAAATAATAAATGTGCCGTGCACTATCTGTGACTGTTGCAAAACCATGCAGTTTTAGTCATAAGGCATTTAATCCAAATACAGCAAAACACCTCGAAAGTAAGATAAAATTACTAAATATATATATAACTTGGTTTACACTAGGGTTTTTTGGGGTTTTTTTGAGATAGTAGTATCTGTTTTCCTTCTTCAGTAGTTCAGGAGAACTGCTAAAACTTTTCAAGCAATAGTTTTCTATTAGCCAAACATGAAAACATAGTCATCAGGGATAATTTAGTAATGGCAATATTTGCACACAGATACAGGATTTGATTTAAGACCTTCTTTAGTTGGTGCTGCTTTTTTGCACTTTCTCTTTCTTTTTGTTTGTTCATTTGTTTTGGTTGGTTGGTTTTTGTTTTTGTTTTTCTTTTCTTTTTTTCCCCTCCCTTCTCTTTCCTTGCCCCAAGGCAACTGCTCAGAATGAACAGGTAAATGAGTATAGGAAATCCACGGAAACTGTTTCTGTTTTAAGAGCTTAACCATCTGCCAATACCAATGCCCAGTATTAGTAATGCTAATTAGCTGAGTATATTTGCTGTATTTAGGCAGCACAGTAGATCTGTTTGCCCATTTTTCATCTTTTGTCCTGATGTTTAGTATATCTTTCCCATACAGTTAGAAAGAGCAACAAAAGTCAATATTCATGCTACACTAATGCAAACTCAAATAGGGCAACTGCTTTGTGTGAATCGTTGCTCCTGATTGCTAATGCTATCTTAGTGCAGAGTCCTGGTGCTTTCCAGATCAGAAGGATTAAAAGCTGGTTGGTACTTAAAGTGAAATGCAGTGGTATTTCAGAATTCTGTGACAATAGTCACTCAGAAAAAGCATTCTCTGGAAACTCAGTGATCACAGTTTCGTGTGAATGCCTATGCATTTGTACAAAGTTAACAGTGGCTTTGTGGTACAATCTGTAACAGCTTGAAAATACTAATTCCAGGAGTTCTTTGGGAAAGAACTGTTCTGTCAGTATTTTACTGTTCCATAGGAGCAGCTTCTTGTTTTCTCAGTAGTTCACTTTTAAAGAAGGCGTTGAGCCCTGTTTTGGTTGAGGAACCAACATTTAGATGAAATGTCAGGTAGATTGTGCAGGTGAGAGTGGGTCAAGTTCCAGTCTCCCTGTAAAACTTGGAACGCAGCACCCAGGGTTTCTGTGGGAGAGAGAATGACTGCTGTGATAATGGGTGGTTCAGACAAGTGAAAGCTGGTGCCATGATAGTTTCTGTAATGAAATAATTAGTTCTGTTTAAAGACTGCTGCTAAGAAGATAACCTTCATTCTTTACAAGCTTTACACGGGAGCCATGCTGTCTGCTTTGGTAATCTTCTGCTCACCCAGCACAACACCTCACAACTTATCAACACCTAAAGATAATTTATAGGTCATTCATGGGTTTCATAAAAGGAAGAGGCCTGTGCAGTCCTCCCTGTTCCTGTGACATGGGGATGTTGCTTTCAATAATCAGATTGTCTAGCTTGGAAATGAGCGGGTGATCCAAGTACGCACACTGGCCACTGTTACTCTGTCACCTTGTGACCGTGGAGAGGCTGGCTACAAAGTAGGTACAGTGTCAATATCAGGGTATTCTTCCTTTCAAGAGAGTCAAGCCAGAAATAATGAACAGCAACAACATAATTAGGATTCAAAGGCAACTTTCAAAGGTGCTAGGGGAGACAGTTCCTTAGTAGATGCAAATAGCCACCAAGAAAGAAAATCATGGTTGATTTACATCAAGTGAACACCTGGAGTACCTGCTAAATCTGAAAACATGGAAGAGAAATTCAGACTACTGACAGACAGAAAAAGAGAGCTGAAAAAAAATACTCTCATGGAAGTATTTATCTCATGTAGACTGACAAGATTTCAGACTGCAAAGAGTGTGTGTGTGTACATATGCATATACTGTTAAAATACATTGGTTTATAGCTCAGAAAATAGCTTTCTGCCCTATAGTGGAGTCCAGTGGTTGGAGTAATATACAACCTGAGAGAATGAAAATAATATTCTGTTTAACCAGGCTGATCCAAAGTGGTCAAACATCCAGGTAGTTTAGAGGAACATCTGTTCATACTGTTGAACTTTAATTTGAGTTTACTTTCATACCTGTCCATAAAACTGAGACAGTTCTAGCATGAAAACTGTTATGGGCCAGTGTAGCAAGTGGTGATGTGAAGGCTGGAGACACACAATGGTCACAAGATGGTTATGATGGGGCTTTGGAGCCTGAACTGGATTCTCCCTTTCCCAGTGAGGCAAACAGGAATTACTTCTATCTATCACCACCTGAGAGTCCTCTGTTCTCCTAGTATGAGAGCTCCAGCATGGGGTGTTTCCCCAGCAGTACTTTGTGTCCTGAGTTGACTTCAGATTGATTTGGTTTCTCAACTGGGATTATTTTTCTCATCAGACTCATTGCCTTGTTCTCAAGAGATTTTCAGGCATATTAGATTTTCCTTCAAAACCCTTTTCCATTTACAAAATGATCAACAGGACAAATGTCCCTTTTCTTTTGCAGATATATTATGTTAAAAGGTCAACCTTAGACCCTAAATTTGCAGTGTCTTTTCCATCTCATGGTGCTTAGCATATCAGACAACTGAATCAGAACAATACTCTTTGTATTATGGGCAATATACAGAGAGAGTCTCAAAACAAGCACATTTTTTGTATGAATTGCAAGAAATTATGCTGCCAAACCACCTGTTTTGATACACTGCCTAATAAATGTCAGAATACTATAAATCTGATAAATGAAATTTATTATTGAACTGTGAAATCCTTTAGTTAAGGTAGAATATTTTTCCTGCATTATTCTCCTAAATTGGCTCTCCAATATCAAGGATATACTCGTTAGGGTTAGCACTAATTCACCTGGAACAGACCCTGTTAAACCTATCCTGACTTATACTCACAACCCCTGCCCTTCAGTAAAGATTTCATAAGAAAGCACAGCAGAAACCTGTGTAAGAAGGCCAGCAGAGAAAGGCTGTGACACTCCTCATCACAGTGTTGTTCAGATCAGTTATTCAAGTTGAGCACTGGCCTTAGGATTAAAGCCAAACAAGATTCCTTTCATTTGTCTATTTCTTTCCCATATGGTGCCTTTCCAACCACCACTTCTGCTGGTAAAATGTAAAGTTAAGTACTGAGTGAAAGTCTAATCCTCTTAGTGATTTTCAGTAGCACTGGACTAGTTATGTTTTATTTTGATTGTTGGTTCAAAGATGTGCTGACAATGTAAAATGTATTATATCTAATGTTAAAAAGCCCTTGGCACTAAAAGTTAATGTTTCTATAGTGAAAAATGCAGAGGGAATAAGTATTAATGAAAATGATGTAGTGGGTAAATTATGAATTACCTGGAGCCTCTGTGTTAAAGAAACCATAGAGTAAAGGTGCTAATGCTGCTAAAACATGATGATACTTAGAAATGGACTGGACTTAAAAATATGTTTTACCAAAGAAGGATTAGCTGAATGTGAAAAGACTTTGCTCTAAAGTGGAGTGTGATTAAAAGAGATCTAAGAGGCTGAACTTTGTAGTGCTTCCCATGTAATCATCTCTATCTAGTCCTTGTTCCTTTTAGCTGGATTGCTATCATTCCACCATACACAGGGCTCCACCCCTAAACCTGAGATGGAAAATAACCTGACAGCATTATTAAATGTTCCGTCTTCACCTTATGATCAAGCTAGTCTCTGCATGCCATGATGATAATAATATCATGGAAAAGAAAGAGCTACAGGCAATTGTTTACTTCTGGCTCTGAATTAGGATATTTTGGATATTTTCTCCCATAAAACTTCTGGAGCAAAGAGCTTCAGAAAGCTTTCTTATTCCATGTAGGATAAAGAAAATATGCTAACTACTCCAGAGTTAAGTTCATATTTATTCTGCTATCTCTCATTTTCCTCTGTGATATTTACTGTGCTCAGGACAACTGGAAGAATTAATAGATTAATTGAAAAGACTTTATTGACTTGGAAGGTTTTGGTATAAAAGTAGACTTAACTGTGAAATAAAATAAAAGAGAGGCAGAAAATTTCAATTTCAGTTAAATACTTCAAGTTGCCCTCAAAGAAAGGCAATTACTACAAAGAAAATATATTCTTATAAAGTATAAAACCATCAAGCAAAGAAAACAATTTTGAAAACGGAAGATGTATTTTCTCTTTTTTGGGTACTCTCGTTCTCACTCCTGTGCTTTTTTGTGTGAGTTTTCCTTCTTGCACTTGCTTTCCTGGTTGTCCTCCCTCACATCCTCTCTGTCACGTGTTCTCACTCTTGTGTCTGCTCTCACCTGAGCCCACAAAAGCTTCCCTTCCTCTCGTCTCTCTTTTCATCTTCTTTTGTGTCCCTTTCTTATCTTTTTATTCTTCCCCCACTCTCTCCTTTCACTGTTCCTTGCCTTCTCTTTTCTCTCCCTTTTAATCTTTCTCATGCTTCTCTTTCACATGAGCTCTCTTTATGCTTCTCCCTTACTTCAACAATGTCATGTATTATTCCCTATTGAGGGAGAAGTATAGCATTACATTTTACATTGCAGAATCCTGGAAATATGTGACAAGGTTTTTAAACTCATCCTTTTTGTCTAGAACACGTGATCCTGCTCTCTCACCTATCTTCTCTCTTCATGTGACCTCACTCTCTTTTCTGCACCCTCACACCCTTTCTCCCTTGCTTAATACTTCATGGCCCCTCAGTCTCCTGCCCTGGTGCTCACTTTCTTGCACCCTTTCTCCCTCTTTCCTGAGAGCTCTGTCTGTCACAAGGATTCCTTGTCCACCATTTCTCACATATTCACTTTCTCACAAGTTGTCCTGCTCTTCCTTATCCCCTTCCTCACAGCCCCTCTTTCTCATGGCCTTGCACTGTGTGCCCCCTTCTCATGACCTCACCCCTTCCCTCACAACCTCATTCTCACTTTCTCTCCTACCTGCACACTCACTTCTTGCACATGCCTTCTCTTTCCAGAACAATCTCTCTTTTGCACATCATTTCTTCTTCACTCCTCTGTGCTATTCACACTCCCTTCTTCTCATGCCCCCACTCTTGCTTCCTTGTGTTTGCTGGGTTTTTTGCATGCCATATTTCCCCAGCATACTTTATTTCTCACGTACTTTCTTCCTTTTTCTCACACTCTCTTTCTTGTCTGTCTCTCACATGTGCACTTACTTGCAGCCTTGTTTGTGCATGCTTGTGATTATTTGCACACTTCCTTTCTCAAGCACTTGCCCTTTCTCATGATGGGACTTTTCTTGCACCCTTGCCCTACCCTTGGTGATTTCCTTCATGTGCTCTCCTGCTCTCTTGCCTTCAACACTGCCCTTTCTTGCACCCACCTTTCCTGTGTCCTCCTGCTTTCTCAGGAGTGTTCTCTTTCATGTGAGCATTCCCTCTCATGTGGGCTTGCTCTGTCTTAAAGTTATATGTGCTTTCTTAATCTTATGAGCACCTCCTTTCTCACATTTCTTGCATGCAGGGGTACTTTTTCCTGCCCCTTCCTTTTCTCACACCTTGATTTCCCTTTCATTCCCTATCTTGTGCCCTCACACTTTCTCACAACCTTGTGCTTAACCCTTTTCACACCTTGATGCTTGCTTTCTCACTCCATTTCTCTGCCCTTCTCATGTTTTCTTCCTCTTTATTTCTTGTGCATTCCCTTTCTGGAGTGCTCCTCCTTTCTTGTGGCCTTGCTTCCCTTGTGACCTCCCTCTTTCCAGCACCCTCCTTGCACATGCTGGCAGTTTCTCCTGCAGCCAGCTCCCACACGCCATGGACTTCATCCCACCCTTTTGCTTTCCTTTCTTGTGGCCAACATTTCCCAAGCTTTTTTGCTTGCTTTCTTGTCCATGTCCTCTCTTTGTCACACCCTTGCTCATTTCCCTGCACTTGATCTTTTTGGTGCCCTCCCTCTCTCATGTGCTCACTTTTTCTCATTCCCTGGCTTTTCACCTACGTGCTCACTGTCCACTTCACACACTCCTGTGCTTCCACCTGCACTCACAACCTTCCCATTCCCTAATGTTCACTCTTCCTCAGGAAAATTTTACTTCTCATCCAATATCTCTGTCTCCTGCTCTTTCTTGTCCTCTCCTACTCTCATTCATGGTTCCTCTTGCTTTCACACATTCTCCCTTGCTACCTCTGTCTTTCTCTTCTCCACCTTCTCCCTGTTTTGTGTGCTGGCTCTTTCTTCTGCACTCACTTTTTCTTGTGTCCTTTCCCACAGCAGCTGTGCTCTCCCATGTGCTCCTCTTGCATGCATCCTCTTCCTTGTGCCTCATAGTTCTTCATGCACTTCCTACTCCTTGTGCCCTCACTCTTCACAGAGACCTGCTGTTTTTTCTGCACACTTGCTTTTTTTTTTTTACTTGCTTACCCTTTCTCACACAAGATTTCTCTCTTTCTTACTTGAGCTCTTTCTCACATTTTTCCTCTTTCAAGCACTAATTCTCACATGCTTCCTGTCATGCTCTTTCTCTCTTTCTCCAGGTTTCTACTCTTATTTTTCCCCCCTCTCCTCCCTCTCTTCTCCTTGCTCTTTCCCCCACTCATTCCCTCCTCTCTTTCTGTATTCTTTTGGTGTATTTTCTTACCCTTTTCCTCCCTCCACCATTCTCTTCTTTCACTGTTCCTTGTCCTATCTTTCCTCTCCCTTTTTAGCTCTCTCATCCTCTCCATCAATGACTTCTCTTTTATGCTTCCATCCCATTAAATAGTCTTCACCAAAGTTGTGTTTTATTCCCAATTGAGGGAGAAGTATATGGTCATATTTCCCATTGCAGAAGTGTAACAAGTTTTTAAACTTATCATTTTTTTTCTAGAAGTGCTCCATCAACAACTTCAGATGGGGAGGCTGAACCATCATTGCTATATGGCAAAATACTTACAGTGATAAAAAATAAATGCAGTCATAAAAAAAATGCAGTTGCTGTCAAAACCCAGGCTCAGCTGGATGTTCAGCACTTCCATGTGTTTCATAAACTAGACACCAATTTCCCAGGAAGTATTAACTCATTAGTTCCTAGAATAGGCTCAAGTGTGTAATTTGAGTATTTTCAAGAAGTTTATCATGAAATATTTCTCCCAAAATATTTATTTTGGTTTATCAAGAATCTAGCAGACTGAGTCAAATAAATATCCATTGATAAACATTGTGCTTGTGAAAATCAGTCATGTCTTTGAACTGCTGCTCCACCAGTCAAAAATATTGCCTGTAAAGCTTTATATATTAAATATAACTTCAAATATACATCTGTGTTTATCTTCTGTACTAAAGGAAGAAATGCCTTTAAATAATAATATACTATGTTAATTTCAATGGTGTTGCTCTGCTGTAAGTCACACTGCTATAAATTTGATTTATTCCTTAATTAATGCAGTTAAAATTAGCAATCAAAATTCATTGGGAAAATATTCAGTGCAGATCAAAATGGCAACATCTAAAATTTAGGATCATCAGTTAGAGTGTCTTTAGTTTTGCCATCTGCTGTCACTTAACTCTTGAATTATGTGTGTGATATTTGTAGTGTGTATTTGTAATCCTAGCTCTTGGAGTTGTGGGATAAATGTGAAAATCTTAGCTTCTATTGAAATGTTTATATTCTTGGTGGTTGGGTAAAAAGAACCTTACATGTGCATTAAAAAACAGAGTTCAAAAATTTACATGCAAATGGAATTTTCAATTCTAGCCATTATCGTTATTCTGGGGGCCTAAACCATAATTGTCAAATTCGGGGAGCTGGGAGCATTGTTTCTCTATCATTCTGTGTAATTAAGTTACCTTTCTGCATCAAATGAACTTTTTTTCTTTCCTATATAGAAGTACTAACTATAAAACATTTCTATGGTTCATATAAAACTTTTCATGGTATATGGTTTTCGTAGTTTTCACAGGAATTTTCATGTAGTGTTCAGTTGGAGATATATACCTGGTTTTACTCCTTCTGAGCAGATAATACTCATTTTTAGTGTACCCTCAGCTTTAACATGGCAATCTGTGGTGTCTAATTCATGATACTGTGAACTCCAGTATTTGGGTACTTACTAAAATCAACATCTGTATGCCTTTTTAGAGAAAAAAAACAAGTAAAGTATTTCAAAAGATGGGGGAGGTAAAACACATTCCATTCATTATGCAAATCACACTAACATCTTAATTTTAAAATTATGGTTAATTGAATATATTTGCAAGTGTTCACCTCTGTTTAAATGTACTTTAGGAGGGCTCAATGGACAGCTTGTATGAGCCTGTCCCACAACATCAGGAAGCCAAGGATACAGATACTCCTGAAAGCCAGGCTACCACTCCAGCAAGCACAAATGTAAGCTGTGGGCCACCTGACAGGTCTATGTCTTTGGTAAGTAACATTTCATTGCAAAGCAGGCAATGCACTTTGCAAAAAACTATTGCTCTGGACGTGGGCATGTGTGTGTTCTGCTGGCCTATCTGCCAGTTTGAGCTCTTTAGGATCTTTAGAGCCACTGTTCAAATCTCATCCCTGTAGCAAATGACCTGATTTCTGTCCAGTTGTAACAAGCACACTTGAAAAGCAGGTCAGGAGTTTCTCTACAGAGAGCAGCAGAGAGAGATCAGTGCAGCTGCACTGGACAAGGGAATTTCTCTTGTAACAGTAAATGAAAACTCTGGGTACAGATATTGGTGTGGTTTGTCTCTAAAGAATAGACTATCAGTATCTTTGGTTGTCCCTTTTTATTAATACAAAAAAAATGCATTAATGAACCATGGGTTACATGAATTTTGTAACTGATGGCGCCTGGAATTGACATTTTACAAGACCTCATTAGGCGAATATGTGAAGAAAGTTGTCTTCTGATTGTTTTTCCTTCCTAAATGATGTTACCCTACTTAATCCTTTCTTATTTTCATTCAATTGGTATAATAGATGATGCTTTGACAAATACTCTAACATGGTATATTGAATTTCATAACCTTATTCATTTCATAATCGGTTCTCTGCTTTGCAATGTGCCTTTGCTTATAATTACTGTTTCTATTTCAATGTATGATGCAGCCTGGTGATTGAATAAAGGGGAAAACAGGATGTTCATCATTCAGAGAAGACTGTACTCCCTTCAGATATTGTGCCAAGTTTTACCCATATGCACTGGGTTAGGTACCAGGTACCTCTGAGACTGCTGGGCCTTTGGTGTTGCAATATCACACAGCAGGTTTGCACACACAGGATTTGCTTGGAGAAAGTGCTGGAGCTGGTGGGATGGGAGAATGCCTGGGGAATTGTGGCATGCACTTGTTAAATTGCTGAAGGACTGAAAACAACTTGTTCTCAGACCTGTCTGCTGTAACCACCTCACTCTGTGCGTGTCCCTCTCTTCCACATAAGCACCTTGGGACTGTAAATAATGGTCCTGCTTTTGAGAGTGCAGCAGTGCGGAGATCTCAGGATGATTCCTCATAGCATCAGCAAGATCTGTGAGCCTGGGCTCTGAAATGTCCCTATATTGTCATTTTCCTGCAATAAGTGGGAGATGCTCTCCTGAGGAACAGGGTTTTTCCCCATTTCCACGCTGCAGCCTTGTCGCTATAAGAATGAGCTACCTCTGCAATGTTCCAGTTAAGAGTGTGTAATTGTTGCTGTGCAATATGGCTGTAACCTCATCCTGGCTTGACTGGGGTATGTTCATTGTGGGAAGCTCTAGTTATTTGTATTTGTACACTGCATGGCATTCCACATGCCCAAAAATGAACATTATCCTATAGCTCCTACATCCCTTCAGCCTTTTACCCTTTGCTGTGACTCCAAACCAACTTCATATTCAGTGACTGCTACACTAATATTTCCTTGGCCAATAAATGTTCATCTAATAGAAGCATGATTTAGACAAAGTAAAATGAAAATTAAAAAGGCAGATTTGTTTTTTGGTTTGTACCCAGAATAGGACATATGATATCCTGATGGACTTTGCAATAGAAAACTAAAGAAATTGCCCTTTATTTTCTCAAGGTATGGTAAAAACACACCCATAGCACTGTGCTCTGCTATGGTTTTCACAATGTGTAAAACTAAGACTTAAAACTGCAATGGTTGTTTACATCAGGCTGTTTCTTGCTTTTTCTTGTTTTATTCTGCTTTTTATTTGTCAGCGTCTTCAGACTTTTCATTGTATTGGTTTAGAGTTAGGCTTCATAAATTATTTGGCTAAAGAAAAATAATCAACCTATCCAGTAAAGAACTTTTTTTCCCTTGAGCCAGCCTGCAGAAGCAGATTTGCTACTAGTGTAGGATTAGAAAATCCCATCCATTAATCTGAACAAATTTTAGCTAAACATCTTTCACATTGCCCAGTGTTTTGTGGGAAAGCACTGCATAGTCCATGAAGACACATGGATAATAACACTGAATAGAAGAATCCAGCACTTTGGTTTCTGCTATCTCTTATCATATATTTTTGTTTTCTTGAAGGAAGTACTATAGTGATGGTGCATTTGTTCATCATTAAATATAAAGTTCATCCTCAATAAAAGCAACACTATATGGGGTAGGCACACTTGGCTCACTAGGTATTGACAAGAAGCTTCCCAAGGCTGGCTCAGTGTTTTATTTTCTGGTTTAAGAGAAAAGAGGAGAGTTAAGCTCAGCACTTAACTAAAAATAACGTCTGGGTGCTGTGTCACTGTGCTGGCTGTAGAATCAACACGATTATTTATAAAATACTTTCTAGAAATGGAAAACAAGATTAGCGATGACGTGTCAGCAGTAAGACCTATGGAAAAAATGTCACTGAGGCCAGAGGCCTGTGTGTAATCTTATCTGCTATTTCTGGCCAGTGAGTTATTACAGCTACACCTTGGATGAAGCCCTTAAGCTTATTAACTGAGCCTATTTGTACTTCTCTCCCATTTTTAATTCCGTCACTGGGCCGCGGGGCAGCCCCCACAGCGTGATAAATTCAGGACATTATTGGCTCCATTTAGCCATCCATCATTATCCTGTAATGCACCTCTATAAGTGCACTGCTAAGTAGGTATGGACTCGAGTGAATGTTGAAATGGTTGGCTGATGCATGGCAGGTTCCACAGAGCTGTTCAGTCTCCAAAGGGTGGAGCAGCCTGGCATGGCACACTTCCTCCTCAGGAGACTTTGCCCTTCCTTTTTTCCCTACATAACTTCAAAATCAACAGGTCAGGCATCCAGGATCAGCTCCCCTCACATTTGAAAAGGGTGACTAGGGTTAGAGAAAATTCCTCTTTGTACTGCAAAGAGGTGCTGATTTTCTTGCAGTGAACTCGTCTGCTGTGATTTGTACTAATCATAGCTGGGCCATGAAGTTCTTCTGGAGATGTGGAAAATACAGGTTTAGTGTGGTCCCTGAAGCTCTGCAGGACGTCTTTCACTGAACATAGTCTTTAGACATTCCTTTTTGAACCAGGGCTCTTTTTGCTCCTGGCCAAATATATCCCCAATGATACATCCTGTCTGAAGAAAAATCTGTCTTTCATGTACACTGTTCTCCTTCACATAACTGCAGAGACCAGTTTAGTATCCAGAATTATTTGCCAGGGATGTTTCCACTCTGGGTTCCTATGGTACCATCCTGAGCCTGTTACGTATACGTGCCTTTTGATTTTAATCCTCTTGGAGAATTGGCCTGTTAACTTTGTGATGATTACTTTGCCTGTTGCTCAGCTTCAGTAATATTCTCAAAAAGAAATTAAAAAATAGATTTATGGAGTTGTTTTTGTACTTCCTGCATAGCAAATCTGAATTGAACCTTCCTCAGAAACAGCTGGTAGCCATGAGCACATCATTAATCACATGGGTACTCCTTGCCTGTAACTGTGCTATTAATTGGGAAACTGAATTTCTACCTCTTGTTCTACCTCTTCACCTGGTGTTACAGTCTTCTGTCTCATGAGCTGTTTCCAGGTTCTCAGGGAAAGAGTCTTCAGTATTAAAGCCATTTGCACAGATATCCTGTCAGACTGCAATCACCAAATGTCACAGGATCCACGTATTTTTGACCTGCTGACCGTGATAGGATTGACTACCCTGAGCATGAGGAGGGTGCCAAAAAACTGTATCAGTCATTCTAAGTTGTTGCCAGGAATATCAAAATCAGTTGTGATACCTGCCTTATCCTGCAGAGTTATAACTGGCCTCTGATCTCAGAGAGGGCAAAAAGAGGGCTGGTTCTCTGAAATGGTCATTTCCCTGTTTGCAAGTCTTAACACACACAGGAGCTCTAGCTTTTCTCAGCCAGCTTGGAAACACCAGAGGGTTTAATTCCATTCCTTGCTTCAGAGTTATTGGATAAAATCAGGAAGAAAAGGGCTTTATCAATAATTTTATCATGCAGAGTTTCCACATATGTGGTCTTTTTCTAGGAAACAGATTGTTCACATTTGGGATAAGGAAAGGAAAGAATTGTTCCCATAAACAATGTGGAGAATGTGGAGAGCAGAGCCTAGGCAAACCTTTATTTCTATTCTAAGATAAAATATCAAAGTATTTAATAATTAAAGTATTAAAATATTAAAGTTTTCAAAAGTAGTTTCATTTTAAAGTTACATAAAATTTTAAACCTAGTCACTCCTGAAAAGATACTTTGAAAAAGTACAAACCAGAGTACCCCAATTTAGCCACTTGAGTCAGAAATAGCAGGAAGAGTGTGTTGAATGAAAGGTCCCATTTTTAAATGGCCATTTAAGTCCACCATGTATTTTATTTTGTCACTCCACCCCACGATATCTTGTGAATTCACATCAGTCATCACCTCAATATATGATGAGGTACTGTCATCAATGCAACTTTGCTGGACTTTAGGAATTGGTTTCAAGTTGTGTAGCAAAAGATTAAACCCTGTTTCATGGTCTACACCAGCTGTTTGGTGTGTGAAGATATGAATGAAATCTTTCTAGGTATATTGCCACAATGGGGCCTGTCTCCAATGTTTTCCCTGGATCATATACGTATTTTAAATTACAACATCCTTTGGTCTCTCCATGCACAATGCTTCCTTTAACAAACTTGTTTGAAATCAAATATTTTATATTTTTCAATGAAATTTTGACACTACCCTCTTAAAAAAGCCTTAAAATCAATTTCTAAACTATTTTTAACTTCTCTGTGTTTGTGCATCTCAGCTAGAAGTTTCTCTTGAGTTATTGAAAATACTTGTCCCAAGACTAAAATGCTGACCTTTTTTCAGCAAGAAATTTATCTTACATTGCTTACATTATTTCAAAGTGAGTGATAACTTCTGTGTACTCTTTTGATCTGCACACAGCATCTGTGGGCAAATCGACACAGGCAAAAAAAAAAAGATGTGGAAACTGCAAACAATTATTAACATTCACAAATATCCATGCTAAAAGGACTTCCTACACTCAGCTAAAATAACTTAGCACAGGAAAACAGCCTTTTCTTAATGCACTCCCTGATAAAGCTTAAAAAAATCTATGATGAGTTTTACTGAGAGGAGAAGTATAAAATGCACTTACATGGTTTTATGTAGTACATGTTTTGTTTTTTTATCATGCAACCTGGATGACATTTTTAAATTACAGTGGTCAGAGTCGTGCAGATGTAGTTAGTGTTATAAGAAGGAAATAAATTAAACACAGTATTATGAGAAATAGGTCCAGATAGTCTAAGTTTTCAGATTGATAAAATAATGAATGGTTGTATTATATATATATAAAATGGTAATATATATATATAATATATATTATATGTGCTTCTTGTTGCACAACAGATTGAAGTGGTATCATCACGGACATTTTTAACCCAGTTCCTGCTTTTCAGGCTGGAATAAATAAATAAGGAAGTGATACAGTGCCTTGATATCCTGTCTCAAGAGATATCACAATAATACAGGGACAGAGATCTCTTCTGCCGTAGCATAACATCCTTAGGTTTTCCTACAGTTAAAATTAACCTCAGGTCCATGTTTAACTGCACCTCAAACACACATTGAGAGGTCTTGGTATAATTTGCCCAGCAAAGCACCTTTTTTTTCTCTCTTTCAACAGCTACATCACTTCTCCTCCTTCTCACACCTTGTCAGGTATAAATATTTATTGTCTAGGCCCTGAGGGCTGTGTGATCTTGCCTCCAGGCCAGTGTTTGATTCTGATTTGGTCCCTTTCAGAGCTTTCAGTTTTATTTGCAGTTTCCTGTCCTCTTCCACATTCCCCTGCACATTTGGGTTTACAGAGGCTGTGTCCTGTGTCCGTCAGGAAACCACAACCATTGCAACGTGGGGATATTTTAATCCTCATAAAGTTTCAAAGAATCATACTGTGGAAGGAATGTGATATTCATTCCTGGGGTATGAGCATGGTTCTCTGGTTTTTCAGGGGTATTATGTTTGTCAGATTCCTGGGTAACTGGAGCCTCCTGAAATCAGGACACAAAATTACGTATATTCTCCACTGCACTGTGTCCTTCACAGCTTGAGTTCTTGGAAAGAGAAAGACTGGAAATGGTAGTGGATATTAAAGAACACACATCAAAAGTATATAATTCATTGTCTTTTCAGTGACAAAAATAATATATTTGGATTAAACATTTTTGATTTTCATAGACCTTTTTTCTCTATCTTTTTAAAAGGAGTTTCCTGACTTTGAGAACACACTGACCAAAAAAAGAAAGTAAGTTGAGACCAGTTCAAGGTCTACACAGTGTCACTATATTTGTCTGTACCTTTCATCCTTATTGTTTTATTAATGTTTGCCACTATTGCTTTTATTCTCATAGAGTACATGTATCAATATTGCAGTTGAAGAGCACATAACAAGCTTGTAAGGCATTACCAAGCCTCTTTTGCCATGACTTTTTCATACCCACACAGCTTTCTTCCAAAATATCAGAACCAGGACAGTTAAATCAAATGCAGTTAATCTGAACTTGGTTTAATCATATGTCTGCTTTTCTGAGAGATTGAAGTGGTAACCTATTTTATAGCAGGTTTGCACCATTGACCTCATAATCTCCTGAAGAGGTTTTTTTTTGTTTGTGTTTTTAATCCAAGAAAAAAATTTGTTTGCAAAATGATTCAGATAAAAGCAGGTTAGACATAATTTTATGAATAATTTCTGTGATAGCAGCATATATTGAATCCATTCATGGACACAGTGCTCTGGTTTGGGCTAATGATCAGTATTTATTAGCAGGCAGAGGAATTTATTTTGAAAATTCTTTTTTTGCTTCATGTTGAAGTCTGTTGCATTACTGGAGTGGACCCCTTCAAATGCAATCTGAAATCCTGCCTAATGGACTGATACAGACAGATCTTATCTGTCTGCTGTGACAGACATGAAAATCCCTGGAGTTTTTGTTGATTTTGCTTTTTTCATTTGTAGGTGGGGCTCCACTTAATTCAGAACATCAATGTTGTCTGTGTCTGGTGCTGAAAAATATCAAAATGGGTTAAGATTTCTAAGAAAATTAAGAGCTCTTTTGTCTTAAATAAGAGTTTTAATCTATTTCTTGTCATCTGATAAAAACACTAGTAACTTATCAGCTTCAAACACAGAGACATGAGCACTCACCAGTGAGATCTCAACTACATGTCACCAGCCAGGGCTCTGTGAAACTCTTCCCAAAATTTCATTAATTAAAATATGGACATAACTCTATTGCTCATGGATTTCTCATAATTCTTTTACACTTTGAAGGAAGTCAAAATACTGTGTAGGCCTTACCAAGCTCTACCAAATATGATAAAATCACCTGGATACCTAAAAGTGTCCTGCTTAGATCAGAACTAAGTCTGCCCCAGGAAAAAAAATAGCAGTCTATAGCTAAAATGTCAAATTTTACAATACAAATAAAGCTATTCTCTTTGAAACCTAATCCTATTCTAAAATATTATCAGAATTTAGAAACATAGCTGAGATCATTTTACTGATCAATTAAAAAAAAATAAAAAGAGTGAGTTGGAAGAAAATAGTTTGAATCAACATGAAAATATTTTGTAATGAAAATTATTTCATCATGTCCTGGCATGGCATTCCCAGTGATAATGTGGAAATTTTCCCATTGACCTTTCATGTAGATATGCATGAAGTGAATGAGGAATTTCATTCTCTGTTCCCTACACTGGGGCAACAAGGAAGTATCAAATTATATGGAGTGGCAGAAATAACAGAAGTGTTCCTTGTTTAGACAATAAGAATTAAACTGTGGAATTCTGGAATCAAAAAATCCAATAATTTTGAAAGGAACTAGTGGGTACAAACCAGTTCCTAAAAAAAAAGTCACAACTGTTTAGCTGCATCCTCTTGCTCATTAATCCCTCCAGCACTGACATGACTGAGGATGGGAGAGGTCCCAGAATTTGTGCTCCTTCCCTTCCTCTGATCATTGTCACAGATCAGCCAGTCCCTGCTCTCACCCACTATAACCACTTCTCATAAACTACTCTCCACTGGGTTTTTAGTGGATAATGTGAAACAAATAAACCTTTGTTCTAGGATTTTTTCTTTTTTCCCTCTGTTAAGTTAGTCTATTCTTCAAGTTGTCCTCTGTGAACTCCTGACCACAGATGGAAGCATGAATTAGGACTAATCCTTGATGTAAATGTGCAAAAAATATCAAAGTTTAGTGGGGCAATGAAATGTCACTTTGGGTCTTGGGGATAGTTGTTCATATGTGGCTCTTAGCTTCAATCATGTCTCCAAACTTAAGGCAGTAATTCTATAAGTTGAGGGACAGTTCAGATCATGTCTTAAGGAAAGCATCTCTTCTTTTCTTCCTGATGGGTTCCCCAGATACCAACATGAATTCTTCATTTCAAAAAGAAACTTGAGTCACATATCCTTGCAGAATGGAACCTCAGATGCTTTCAGGGCTTTGTGTGGCATGTGGGAGTAGATAGTTGGGTGAATGAGACAAGTAACTCCAATTAAAGCCAGTGGGAATAACACAGCTTAATCCCTGTGCCCTGCTTCGAAGAATTAGTTTGAAAATACCCATATTTGATTAAACACGCTTTAATTTTTTTCATTCTGACCTTCAGCTAATGGTAAATTCTTTTAATTCTTTTAGATCCATCCAGAAGTCCATGTCTGAAAATGAAGCATTTGGTTAGTAGCTGCTTAAATTATTTACTGTTTACTTGCTAATCTCAGAGAGCCAACTTTAATTAAGGGTCTGATTTGTTTTACAGCTGTTGGAGGAAATGCAGAGGAAAGGAAAAAATAGAATTAAGTTTTCAGTCTATTCTCCCTTCTTTCTTGCTTTTCACACACACATTTGTTGGTAGATATTGAAAACAAACTAGTTAAATATAGAAACTACATTGAGATGAGAACCTGTTATGGGACAACATTAGAAATACTCAGCATGTCCAGTGTTTCTTTTAATCATTTCCATAAAATCCTGAAGTGTCTCTGATCTAAGAAAATTCAGGTCCCTGCCCTTTCCCATTTTACACTACTTTGTGAGAACTTTCACAAACAAATTCACCAAGAAGGAAATTCAGGGGTTTTGTTAAACCCATCCTGACACTTGTGTTTCAATGGGTTCTATCTTGTAAATACTCTATAGGAAACAGTCATCAGCTTATTGAAAGTAAAATTTCCTGGGTGTTTTTTTTTTTCAGTGAGAGCTTCTTGTTATGCTTTCAATTATTCTTTGGAGCTTTGGTTTAGTTGCTGGATGCAGTCCTTGCTGAGTATAAAGGGGATTGTATGTGGCTGTAATGATGTGGCTCTCTTCACAATGTGTCTCAGATAGATGAAAGCTCCCCTGTGTTAAAACTCCACTCTGCAGCCCTGCACTGGGAGCACTTTCATGCAGGACACTGTCATTTGCTCTACAGCAAACAGGCTGTAATGAATTCCCAGGACCTGACAGGATCAGCAAGAGCTTTCACAAAGAAAATTTTTGAGTGAAATCCAGCATAAAATAAATAAATAAAACTCAAAAAAAAAAATTGAAACCAAACAAACCCAGAAAGCACAAACCCCAAATAGTTATCTACATGCTTTGAAGCACAGGCACTTTGAAGTTCACTGAGGGAGCAGAAGAGTGGCCATCTCCTTCCCAAAGCCAGCCTAGTTCAGCCATCCAGGCTGGGACAGTCCAAGCCTTGGAGACCATGGGGCATCACTGTGGGCATCTTTGATGCTATTCCTTGCAGACACTCTCATTCAGTAATGGTAGAGTTTAAAAATAATAGTAATAGTAATAGTAATAGTAATAGTAATAGTAATAATAGTAATAAATACAATTCCTGGAAGCAAAGATGTTCTATGGGATCCTAGATCTTAAATCCAGGGTCAAGATAATGATCATTCTGATCATGTGTCAACAGTGCCAAATGAGGTATTAGACCACAGCAAAGATGATAAAACTTGAAGTCTGACCATAATAAATATTATCCATCCATATATCCATCTCTCCACCCATCCAAATTCCTATATAGCAAAATCATCAGTTCATTTCCATGTCTGAGCAGATGCTCCAGTGTTCTGCAAGCTTGTTTGATTTGCATTCCGATGCTATTTTTGTAGAATTTCCTGTTATTTCACAGGTTTGCCATGAATTCAGGTGACTGCTCTCTGTGCTTTTACTTTAGACAGGAAAAATGTGAATGGCACACTTTGGCAGGGTTCCAGGAAGCTGGAGAATGATTCGTACATCAGAAGGCACTGCCAGCTTGAAGGTAATTGCTAAGCATATTCCAGCTGATTTTGCATTTTCAACCAAGTGTTTAAAAGGACTCCTAGGAAAATTTCTCCCTAAATAATAATTTAAATAATCCAGCTAAATGATTTGTCAGGTCTTTTAGAGATATATCTTGTCTTTGGGGGGGGGGGGGGGGGGTAAAAGTAGTTAAAATAAAGCTTATCTTAAAACTGGGAAAACACAGTCTATGACAAATTCACTCTGTAGTGCATGGCCCAGAGGAGACTTTCCCTACAGTAAATTGCCACAGTTGTGTTGTACAGGGCTTGCCAGCTGTAGTAATCCGTGTTTCCTGGAGATTTTACACAGCTCCAGATGCCCAACAGAGAAAGGGGGCAACTTTTCTCAGAAGAAACTTTTTGTGGCAGGTGCAAAAGAGAGTTGGCAAAATTTTAGATGGAAGTACTTGGTCTGATTCTCTTTCTAAGACTGTTCTGACTAACTTTATTAGAACAACCTTACAGCTAATGCATGGGAAGCAGCTAATGACACTGCTTAAGAGTGTATCAATAGAAATTCATTAAAATAACATTGAATAGCAACAAGTGAGCAGTCACCTCACCTGTTCAAACACAAACTGGACTTTAAAAATCAAAATGCTTTGATAATCTGCATGATGTTGCTTCCAGGAATGGCATATTATATTTTATATTTATATTTATATTTTTCAAAGTTAAGGTAGATCTCTTACTGTTGTTTAATCACACCAAACCAGACAAAGCTCAGCAGAAGCAGGAACCAAGATATATTATATTAGAGTGAAAGTATGCCTTGTTCTTAATTTAAACCAAAAAAGTGAGAATATCTCTTGCACAAAAGTGTCTAGAGCTCATCCACTGATGGGAGATTCCACTATTACCTGGATTTGTCAAAGAAAGCAAAGGATAGGGAGCCAACTTTCCTTCTGTGTTTCATTCAGTTTACCACTTGAAGTTAAACTCTTAAATGTTTGGAAATAGATCTGAAATTGCAATACATATTGCATTTGCCCATCTATGGGCAAATTTGGCTTCTTGAACCAGAACCAGAAATAAGAGATGACAGGGAGATTTAGAGGAATTCTTGTACTGAACTAGTGAAGGGGAAAGGGACCTTCAGTAAGTGTCATTGGCTTGTGAGGGACAGGTTCTAATGATAGGTGAAAGAAGTATTAGGCATTTCTCTCCTGACAAGTCCTGCTTTTAACCAAAACCATTTTGGAATGATTCTTCCAATGATACTCCAAGAGGTTGCTGGATCAGTGGTGGGGAGAGGCTGAATGAGAAAGCAGAACTTTTTGACCTTCCTCCAAAGTCTTTTCTACTCCAGGCATTTTTTTACCCTTTTAAATATCCAAAGCATGCAAAAGAAGCAGTGCTCATTTTAAAAGCTGACAAGTGTTGTAATTGAAGGGCAGGGGCCCAGAGGGAACAGGAAGCAAAGCTGGCAGCTAAATAAAAATCTCCCTTTCCCCTACTGCAGTAAAATTATTTCAAGGGAAGTCCCCTTCACCCAGTGGTGAAAACCTTTGCAAGGAGATTTACAGTGTATCGCTATCGATCAAGATAATTCGTCACTATTGATCAAACTTTTCTCTTAGCAGAGATAATCCTTCAAGGTCTGCAAGTCTTTTGCATAAAATGAATTTCTGTTAGATTTAAAAAGCCACGTATGGTGGTCACCATAGACTTCTCTGCTGACTTCTGAGCTGTATCCACAGAGCTGCCTCTAATCTCACTGGAATAATTGTAGATATCCACAGACACTGGGAGCCTTTGGATGAAGCCCTTGATGACAGCATGTGTATTACTGCATCTACAAACCCAAGTTTTCCAGGATGAAAACTCAGTGAACACATATGTATCCCAAGCACAAGGGTGGAAACACCTGCCTTTGCTCACAAGGCCAAACCCAAATCATCAGCACGAGATCTGCTAGCCTAAAAGCATCATTGCTGAAAAGCTGACTGTGGAAGTCACAGGCATTGGACTTCCATGAAAGATTACTGAGATAAACAGGGAAGAACTGACACCCCAGTGGGTGTAATTCTCCACTGCTCCTAATTTGTTCCACAGGAAGGTGACAGTTGCCAGACTAGGAAGACAAGAACACTGCAGCTCTATTTGAAGTTAATTTATACAATTTGCATGTTTGCTTTTGTTTGTTTGTGTGTGCTTGTTTGTTGTTTGTGCTGTTGTTGTTTGGTTGTTTTTCTACACCAATACCTTATTCCGTAATTCAGTGGGCTGGAGAGCTGATCTAAGCAAGATGTAAGAGCACTGTGGGTGCAGGTTATTATGGCTAATGTAAGACATTGTGTTTGGGGAGGGGAACACCAAAGTTTCCTTTAATAACTTGCTGTTTTAATTTGGGTTTGAACAATATTACGTCAAAAGCAGCGTCACTGTATTTAGTCTTTCAGGTTAAGGGCATTATATGCCCCACAATTATTTGTGGTTCAGCTGCAAACAGCTCCTCAATCATCATGTTTTGGATTAGACTGTAGAAGGACTTTGGGGCTAAGAGCTGAACACTGCAAGATTTAATTTCCAGAGTAAGCTCACAGAGCCTAGGGATGTCGTGTACAGAGATGCCTGCAGGAGATGAAAACAAGTTATCCTGAGGACCAGAAAGAACCTAGTTATGTTAATCTGGTGCTTAACATGAGTTATGGTGCTCCTGGAAGTCCAGCTAGCTATATAATGAAATAAACAACCAGATTGTCAGACACCAGGCCCTCCGTGACTTCAGGGAGATTTGTAGGCGTTCAAGACAAAATCTGGACCAGGATCTTATGTGCCTCTTTGAACATAAATTTTAATGATCCCATTCAGACTCTTTTTCCATGTGATAGCTAAAGAATCTAAGTCACTCAGAATTATTCCCTGAATTACTCTCTCTTTCCCTGTTAATTGCAGGGAATACAGCACAATCAGTCTCGCCTGCCTACAGTTAGTTTTTGTGGATCTATATTTTAAGTAAGCTGTCCCTTTGCAAACAGGAGAATTACTGATGCTGTAAGGTATTCTACAGAAGCAATAAAGATGCCAAATTAGGATTAATGAGGAAAAAAACCCTAACACATTCCTGCTGTTTTCTAGTGACTTTAGAAAATGTGGTGTGATTAGCAGGTATTTTTCTTCAAGTGGTTTTTTTTTCTCCCTGCAAAATATCTGAGTGATCTTGATGGAATCCAAGCACCAGGGCTGTCCTACAGTTGTGCAGTGGTGGGTGCTTTGCCTTAAGATTGGGAGTTAAAGTAGATCTTTCAAAGTAATCTTGCTTAAAATATTTTTTTTCAGGCTTGTTTGACCTATTATTGCTCATTGTTGTAGTGAAGGTTAATACTCTTCCCATCCAAACACTCATTTATAGCAAGAGATGGGAAGACATTCATGCTTTGAAAGCAATTTCTAATCTAATCTAAGCTGAACAGATCTCAGTTGAAAAGATCCTTTTTGCCCTTCATTTTTCATATGAATATTCTAGACTTTGTTGCTGTAAATTAGCAGGGCAAGAGGGAAGTCACACTGAGGTTCTAGGTTAGTAAACTGAGGACTGAGTACAAAAGAAGAAATAAGCAGGAATGAGTTTTCTTTCTGTGAGTCAGTTTGCCAATTTGTTCTCCAGTCTCACTTCAAAGCAGTTTAAGATAAAATGTATGCTTAAATGATACAGGATTAACTTCAGAGAATCAAAATGTCAGCTCAAAACATCAAGTGCAATTCAAATGATATTCCTCATAAAAACATGAAGCAGGACATTTTAAAGCATGTTTTCTCTCTTTTGGTCATAATTCACAGAAGATAATATTATTGCTGATGGAATACATTTGCTCCAAGGAAAGAAGATAGAAGAAACAACATGTCAGGTGAAACAACTACTCTTTTTTTTACAGAATCTAAATTTTCATTCCACTGAAATTTCATTTCTTGTTTCCATTCAGCATTTGTCTTGCCTAAACTTCATACTCAGTATGTCTCTGTATTTTAGGAGCTGATTTTAAAAGAAGACTCCGGTGACTTCCAAAGTTGTTCATGATTTTTCTTGCGCAGGCCATAGGGATTTCATTGCCCAGGAAACCTTTCCCTTCCCTGAGTGAATGCATTTCTGCTAAATTGATGTGCTAGAACTGTGTCTGGCAAGATCTGTACCGTGTTTACATCTGTCTGGCAAGATCCATACTGGCATATGTATCCTAATGCTTTCTGAATTTCTATGAACATGTACCATATCTCTTCTTCCTAAATCTGTTATTAGACATCCTATGGCATGAGGAATTAATGAACTCTGACCCCTGGGTTTGCATAATCATAGCAACAACAAAAAAGTAGGTAACAACCCATCAGCTGATAAACAGCAGAGGTGAGAAGAAAGACTTGTAGCTCTGGAATTGGAATGACTGGTGTTTGGGTCTTATTTCATTTCCAGTCCAAATTTTGCTCTGATGTTTTACTTCAGTTCCCATCTGTGACAAACCAGCTTAGCTCTGCTGATTTCACAGGACATAACAGTTTACCCAGTCTGGGACTAAGAATGTGTCACACAACTGTATATATATGTGTGTACTAAATGAGGAATTAATAGAATAAAATTATTTAGAAGCTGAAAATCTATTAGATTTTCCTTAGCAGAAAAGTTTTAAATTCAAGGTGAGTGTTAAACTGTAGAAAAAACTCCCAGCTAAGGTTCTTCTGTTGAGTCTATACAATGTCAGGAGTCCTTTTAGATGTTTAGGTTAAAACCAAGAAAAAAATGTGCATTCATCACCCTCAAGGCATCTGAGATAAGACAGAGAACTGTGAAGACTCAATGTTTAGGCAGTGCTCAGCTCCAGTGTAGGTCAAAGTCGAGATCTGGGTTTAAAAAAGAGTCAAATGATCTGCATATCGAGGGACAGACAACTGTGTTGGAAACCAGTGCCTGGAAAGTCCTTGTGTCCCAGGTTTCTCCTGCTTTCCCTCAGGGTTTTATCTGTCCCTGCACTGATAGTTTGTTCCCATGATTATCTCCTCCCCCAGCTGACAAAAGAGCACCTGAGGAGGAAGGAAAGGAGAAAAGAACTCTCTCTCTCTTTTGCATCTCTCATTCTCTTTCTCTGATGTCTTTCTCTCATTTTCTAAGTATTGTGGAGAAAGATTATTCTTTGATTTCCTACAATAGTTCTTCCCTTAGTGGGGGATGTCTGCTCTGCCCCTGTCCTGCCATGACATCTTTTGGACTGACTCCTGGTAAGGATCCTGGAGGTCATTCCTCAGACATGACATACAATGGAGGGAAGAAGGGAAATAAAATCCTTGAAACTTTTCCCCATGAACCATTCGCCCCATTTTAGAAGCATAGTCTTTTTTTTTTCTTTTTTTTTTGACTTCTCAGAGCATTTGAAGATGCTTTTTTCAGTTGCATGAGTGATGAATTATAAAGACTTGGGCCCCTCCAAACTTTGGCATCAGTTTAAGACCTATTGCACTTGCTTTTTAAAAAATTCAGGTTTAATGGCATTATTTTGAATTTTAGTGATTCTTACCTCTTGTATTCATTATCGTCAAAGTAACATTGATATAATTATTTTTTAAGCTTCCAAAATGGTCTGGTTATATTTGTATTCATTTGCTGCACTACATTATGCACACAAACAAGGAAATGCTGAGAGAACAGCATTGTGGGGGAAGCTCTTCTTCTGCAAAATCAGCACAAAAGTGTGTCCTTATGAAGTGCCTGTCTGCTGATGCACACAGCGTGGGGAACAGACAGGAGGAATTAGAAGTCTGCATGCAATTTCACAACTGCAGCCTCAGGATCACAAAACTGGGTGGGCTAGCTCACACAACTGAGCTGTCCCAGAAAGTCCAGGGAATTACAGGCAGCTACTCCCAGGAATGTGATGGAGCAATGGGCACAAACTGAGATGCAAGAAATTTCACTTAACATAAAGAGAGCACTCTTCTTTAAGAGTGGTCAGACACTGATGAAGCTTCCTAGAGAGGATATGAGAAGTTCTTCTTTGGAGGCATTCCCTTCAGGAGATGGACATATGCAACTTGCTCTGGTGACCAGTTCTGAGCAGGGAACTAAACTAGACAATCCCCAACAGTGCATTCCTACCTCAGCTGGTCTGTGGGAGATTGTGATCCTGTGAGCCATGGAAGAGGCAAATTTACAAGCAGGAGTAAATAGCACAGATGAACACCTTAGATTTTTTTTCCTCTTGTGAAAGGAAAAAAAATAGAAAAAGAGAAAGCAAATAAGTTTCCCCAAGTGCTTCACAAAATCTTTAATCCTTCTCCATTTCCTAAATTGACATCCACTCATTCCATTCTTTAAGTGCTGGAAAATGGGACTAGAAACAGAAATACAGGCTGAGGGATAGAGCAGGAGCACCACTGCAATAATTGTACCTTACCATAAAAAGTGCCTTTACTTTCTGCATTTATTTTTCATACCTTTGTTCTTATTTACTCATGTCTAGAGGGGCTCCCTTGATGGCTCGAAGCCTTTGTAGCATATTGGGAAGGACATAAAATATCAAGTAATGCAGTCTTTGGGCTAATACATTTTCAAAAATGTTTCATGCTTCATTTCTCACGTAAATTCTTAGGTTGCATTCAGCCTTCAACATGTCATTCATATTCATGAAGGGAAAAGGCCAGTGTTCATAACTCTCCTGCTGAGCTGTAGGCACTGTCAGGGTTGCCCCCTAGGGACTGCAGCAGTGCCCCAAGGCAGGTGCATTGCCCTGGTGTTCCTCTCCCGAGGACACTGTGACCAACAAATGGCTGATGGGCAGGTGATGAAAGTGTGAATGGTCTTGTCTTTGTTCTGAGGATCGTCCCATTTTCTCCACATTGTTAATCCATTTCAACCTCATACCCCTGGTGCTCAACATCCCAGGAAAACTGAGGTGAACTAAACAAGACCCTTTCTAGAACTGCATCAGTGATGCTCCTCAGCTGAGGGAAGTCTTCTCTGGCTTTTTTGTTCATTGAGCAAGGAAAGCCAAGACCTGGGATGAGATCCAAGGATCCCATACTATAATGGCTCTGCCATGGTGCCACTTTCACTGTGATGTCCCAGATAACTGAGGAAATCAAGACAGGTCAATACCAAAATAATTTCATTGGGTGGCAGCTGATGTATGTCAGTCTTTTACTTTCATATCCACACAGTACCAGGCTAAAAAACTGCTGAGATCTTATCTATATTTAATTACATGGTGCTAATTCTGCTTAACCATCTTATGTAAGTTGTATGTCTTTTTATTTTACTTTTCTTACTGCCTAGGTGATAAACTATGAGCAATGGATCCCACCACGAGTTCAGAACCCAGGTGTGCCTGCTAACAGTGACATGGTGAGTTGCCATGAAAATTGTTTAATTTGTTTCACTAGCAGCTGGGAAGAACAGGCTGGATTTCCTGTGCTATATGTTCCTTCTCCAAAAGCTGAAAGATCTTTATCCATATACATGTTATTAATCATGATATCTCTTTGTCTTCTGTAGAATACCTTATTATTACTCTGCTATTAATCATTATATTTCTTTATCATTTATAGAATACTGTATTATTGCTGTGATTCCCAGAATCTGCCTGTTATCCTAGGCTACTTAGTCTGGCTCTACACTCATTTTAAACTAGTTGGAGTACCAGACAACATCATGGGAATATTTAAAGGTCAGATATATATGGGCAGGAGCTCATGAAAGAAGTCTGCACAGTGCTTCTCTATACACTGGCCGACCATGGCTTTATTGAAATTTAGTAAGAGAAAATTCATCCAAATTTGGTGCTTTTTACAGAACTCTTTTAAACAGAGCAAGAAGTTGTCTATCATCACATGCTATTTTAATATTGATTATGTGCAGCCATGTTATTACTGAAACTCTCCAAACATTTTTATGGAACCATAACAATTAGCACCGTGGCCATAGTAAACACACGCTATTTTTTGTCTTGGCACTATTACACTGTACTCTGAATTTAAGTGCATTGGTAGTCATGATTAAATCATTGCACTTCTTTGGGAAAGGCAAAGCAGTTGAAGAAAAAATCACAGAGATTAGACTGTGCCATGACTAAATTCTTTATGCTGAGAAGTGACATGCTGTGCAAGTAGTTTCATTGAAATTAATGCAGTTACACCTAGGAAAGAGAGTGCTCAACAGGAGTGAGATTGCAGGAGTCTGACCAGCAGTGTTTTACACTTAGCTTCCAAATTGCTGTTCTTCTGTCACCAGGTTAATCCTCAGAGCATCTCACTGTGCAAAGATTTCTAAGGTATTTAAAATACCTTTGTGTAACCTGGAATCAGTTTATCAGACACAATTTAGGTCTTTTTTTCTGTAATGCATTTTGGAAGTACATTTTTTAAATGTGTATTTTTTGTGCTTAAGTATTCCCGCACACTTTGTGCAAATTATTTGCAACTAAAGGGTAGCCTGTGATTTATTTTTTTACACAATTCATTTTGATTTGTGATGTGACATGATTTTTCATCACTAAAACCCATTAAGTAGGGAAATCAATAATATTCTTGGTTCTCGTTCATGCAGGAATTCTTTCCTTATAGATAGATTTGCTTATAGATTGGAGCAAAGCACAGTTCCCCTGATTGTCTGGTTTCTACATCAAGGATTGTTTGGATAGGCAGATAAAATTCCATATTTGAATGCTTAGGTAAGCCAAAATAAAATACTGTAAATTTAAAAGCTGTCTCACCACCTGCTGATACTGCATGAGCCTTTGTCTCCATGAAAGAGAGTTACTGCATTTATTATTTAAGCACTTATGACTTTTCCCTAACAATAGACTCTGTGAAATGAGTGCTTTTAAGGAAAAGAGGATTAGAGTTTGCCATTAATGAAATTATCTGAATAGATTATCTTCCATTTATCTTGATGTCTCCATGATGGAAATCCCAGATCATAAATCAAAGTCATCACGTTGCTTTTGTGTCGTTACTTATAAGTGAACAAATTATTATTGCTACAAGAGGTCTAATATGAGAGCAATATTAGCATTTTAAACCACTGTGATTTATTTTGCAAAGACATCTCACAACGAGAGACTGAAAAACTGCATCAGTTTCTCTCATTAGCTAAGGTAAAAATGCATTCCTGCTATCTTGAATTTGGAAGGGGACAGGAATCTACACACAGGTGAAGGACAGAAGCATAGAGAACAGTTGGTGCTGATGAGCTGATGTCCACACTATGTCCTATGGGGGGGTCTACCTGTGTTCACATCCTCTCTGTTGGACATCAACCAGTAGCTGGAGGTCATCAGCTGAACTTCTGGGAGGTGTCTTTTGTTTTAATTTCATCTGTAACGAGTTCGGTTTGTGTCACTGTGAGACCAAAGTGCAGCTTTCAGGGGTAGCTGCTGAATTCACTGCAAAACTGTGAAAGAAGCCATGACTTAAGGGAGACACTGGAGACATGAAAAGGTGCCAACTCTCTGGCATCCTGCTCTGTTCCTGTGGTTGATTCCCAGTTTCCAGACCACTGCAGATTTCATGAAGTGAAACTGCAGAGAAGGAGGGAGTCTAAACCCAAGTGCTATCCACTGTGGGAACTTCTGCATTATTGGGATTAAGGAAGGGTCCTATCCTTAAGGAAAGAAGTCAGCATAGGCTCCATCAGCATCAGTGTGATTTAGATCACCCAGGAAGGTAGCCCTGCAAAGTTCTAGACACATAATGAAAACATTAATGATAATAACAATAATAATATTTTACCTAACTAAGAGTGTTTTATCATAACAGTGCCTGAAAGAATAAGGCAGTTTCTGATTTTCTGTAGCGTCAGTATATATTTATTTCACTAGCTCCTGCTTGTATTCAGTGATGCTCAGGTGTTCAAGAAAAGTAATATGTAAACAGCAATATGAACACCAGCCTAAGCTTGATGTTTCCTGTGAGTTGCCTTTTCCCCTTTTTTTACCTATTACTCCAAAGCAAGGAAAAGCCTAACTTTTAAAGCATTGTGTCAATGGGCAGTTCTTTGAATCCAACACATTGTCATTCTCAAGATAAACACCATGTTACCCTTTGTTTTTGTTTTTAGGTTTAGAATGTTTTTAATGTCTTGTTTTTTTTTTTTTGTTTTTTTTTTTTGTTTTTTTGTTTTTTTGACAGGGTACAGAACCAGACAATAAAGCTGAGTCCAGGGGAACATTAAAAAGATTGCAGAAATTGGTCCGAACAAAGAAAACAAGTACACAAAGCTTGGAAGATGTCAAGCACGTTCTGGTTCCCCTCAGTGAGTACAGCATCACATCAGCATTCCTTCCAACATTTGGCAAATGACACAGGATTGAACATAACTGTAAACAATCCTGTCCTGGTCTGTCATTCACCACCCACGATCTGCAACCCCTGACTGAGATGTTACTGTGATACCACTCCAGCTCTGACTTCCTCAGAGTGTGAAAACCTGTTTCCTGTCACACTAGCTGGAGTTTTGTAACAGTATCTCTCACAAGTGGGGGTTCTGGATAAATAGAATTGTATAACAGTGGGGCCTCCGTGCTGGGGACACTTTGGGTTTCCTAGTTCTGTATCACATTTCGGGTCAGAAAGGCAAAATTTCCAAATGGGAAGATAATTTCCAGTGCTAGTCCATGGGTCAGTGCAGGAAGGTCTGAGGTATGATAAGTAAGGCAGTCTCTCATCATACCTGAGTGCCCAGGGCTGTAAGACCCAGGAATTCTGAACTCATTCTGGGCTCAGCTGATTTTCTGGAGTCTCCTATATATCTCTGATCTGACTGTGCAACAGTTCTTCCTCTGAACTTGTTTTGCCAACATTATTTTAACAGTGTGTGCATTAGTTGTACAATGCAATTGTTCATGTGATTATTCATTATCTAGTATTAGCAAAATGAGTTTAAACTATCTGTTGAACTACTGCTCCAGCCAAATCACAGCTTGGGCTGAAACACATGAGGAAACGGGGATTTTGGCAACTACTTTGTAACTACTACATACATACAAGGGGTGAGAGAACAATAGTCCAGAAAGCTTCCTGAACTTTTCCAGCTCAACCCATGCTCTCTGAAACTCTCAGCAATATGACATTCAGCTAGCAAATTTTCATGGGCAGAACTAATACAATTTTCCACACCTTTGAGGGAATGAGACAAATATAAAGAGAATAGAGCTCACTCTTGGCTCCGATGCCTGACCCAGTACAAAATCCTTTCCATCTCTCTAATTATCATAATTATTTGGTTTTGGTTTTGTTGGAGATTTTTTTTTCTTCTTATTTGGGAGTTTTTTTTGTTGTTAATTTTTTAAACAAAGTCCTTGGCTTTTTCATAATATGGAGTGAAAGACAACTATTAGGTTAAAAAAAAAGTGTGCTACTTTCTCTATGAATTGCAACATACTATAACAAGTATTTGCATTTTTAAAGACACCTTAGAAGATGCTTATCTCTCTGAAGAGGATGAAGAAGCGTTAACTTCTTGCATGAAGCTGACAAAACCTCAGGAAAAGAAGACGTGGAAAGACAGCACAAGGAGGAAAGAACAGACTGAGACCAGGACAGATTTTATTTCTGCTTCTCTGGGCCGCTCATACACTTCCAGACTTAATAACTTGGGAACAATCTCAATTCATTCTGAAACAGAATTTCACTTGTGGAGTGACTGGAAGCCATTTCCTGACAACCAGCTCTGTCCTTGTGACTTTTTAATTTCAAAAATAGAAGAATGGGAAAACTGTACTTGCTCTTCTCATCAGCCACATCTTACATATTCCCTAACTGATATGGATCTACAGTACTCCTGGGTAAGTGGAAGTGGTTTCTTTTGTGCTGATATGCATAAAAATTGGAAACTTTTTGCTCTGATTCAGCATTAAAGAGATGCTGTCATCTTCTGTGTGGTTATGAAATGCAATAAACCAAATTTAGATTTCAGGTAAATGGATGTGAATGCATTGTTCAGGCTAACACCAGGCATCTGTATAGCCCTAGGTAGTTCAATTTTAACCATGCAGACATCAGCGGCTTAGAGATGGAAGGCTCTAGGCTATTCTGTTTCTCATCAGCACACTCATGGGTTTTTTGGTTTTTTTCACCTGTACTATACTCATCCTTCCAGGCTTAGAGAGCTTTCTGGGAGTCTGGGCTAAGTCAGTAAGGGACAATGAAGCCAATGGACTTGTACCAGGCTCCTAGAGGCCACTTCAGTACTAATAAAAGACACTAGAGTTTTTTAGGCTAATGTCAGAGGTTGCAGAGGTATCTGTGTTTGTGTCTTCTTGGTCAGCTTAGCTGGTGGAGCCTGTTTTTGCAATTACCCATCTGGCAGCAAGCAGATTCCAGGGATAGAAAGAAAGAAGCAGAGTTTAATCTTGGTCTGAAATTATCTTCCTGGATAGATCTCTAGAGGAGGTTTTTGTCTTTTTATTGCAGGCTTTTTTTTTTAAAGGGATATTAAAAACTTGAAGAACAAAGCTAAGAGAAACTCTTTTTGGTGAGCTATACAAAATATAGACACTGCAACAAGGCTTTTCTCCCTCTCCTCCCTGGGCACAGCAGGTCTTCTGGCACTCCACATAGTGGTGAGCACAAGGAGGGTGACTGGTAGACTGAAATACATCAGGGAAGCAGTAAAAAGGAGCCACTTTTCCCTTTATGCCTGTTCCCTCTACAGTACTCCAGGGATAGATCTGTCTCTCATTGTGAAATAAGACCATTTCCCAGGGAAGTGCACCTAAACCACAGGAGGTGAGACACCTGCTGAAACCTGAGCCAGCTGAGTGTTCAAATGTTGGCCTGAGCAACCACAGCCTTAGATCAGAGAGTGTCCTGCTGAGAGCAGCAGGATCTGTGCCATGTGCCCATGTAGCATCAGAAAGGTACTAGATATGGGTCTGTACAGCAGCCATATTTCTGAACTCATGGAGGAGGTAGTTCAGTTCCTTTTCAATGACACAGTAGCTGACATAACAGGCAGGACCTGAAATGTGGGATTTATCTAGCTGCAGATTTTCCTGGGGTTTGATGTAGAAAGGAGAGCCTAAAACTTCGACTGATGGATAATTAGAAGCAGAAAGAAAGGAAACTAAAAAAAAAAAAGCTAAGGGACATGCAGAAATGAAACCCTGGACAGCCTGAGCCCTGCACACTCCCAGGGAGAGGCACCTGCAGACAGAGAGTTGGCAGAAATGGGGAGAGCTGTGAACAGAGGCTCTCAGGAGAGACCCCCTGCATGCCAGGACATTTTCTCTGCAGAAAGTGAATTGTGCTTGGCTCCTTTATGCAAGCAGCTTTCAGCATCCCAAGCAAAGGCTGAGGTCCCAGGTAAAAACAGTAATAGAGGTGTTAGTCACATTGATGAGAACACGAGTGTCAACTCAAATAATTTTATTTCATTTTGTCACAAACAGGCTGTTAATGTTCCCCACCCTGGTGAGATTTGTCCTACCCATGTTACTATTAAGTGCCAGCAAGGGGTTTAGTTCTTTTTTTCCCCTGAATTGTTTATTTTGCCATCTGCCTTCCTGACGGGCTCTCTGACTTTAATGTATCTCTGTGGGCTTAGTGTCTTTAGATTTAGATTACAGCCAATGGCAAGACATCTCATTCTTTGCATCTGCATTCTACCAAATGGCTCAGTTGAAGATTACAAAGGCTGGATTTTCAGTTCTGCTGTTTAAGGATCAAAAAGCAGACACTGGTGGTTTTGCTATGAGAGGATCAGACGAAGAGGGTGGTGCAGATGTTCTTTCTGATTTAAAATCAATATATTTCATAATACTCTTCCCTATTCTGGGAGAAAGAAGGTATGGTTTAATTTTCTTGACCTGCTAACTCCTCTGTTGTCTCTGCTGCAGCAAGTTGTGGAGGAGATAGCTGGAGATGAGCTATCAAAATGTTTGTTGGTATGTCCTGACTTGAGACTAAACTGGCAGATGCAAGACAAAGATCCAAGACCCTGCTATTCCATCAGCAAACTGCTGCTTATCTGGCTTGGAGTACAGACAAATATCTAGATCAGACAAATATTATCCAGATATATCTCAACCATGCACACAAAGCTGATTGGGCCTGGCCTTTACTAAAGCTTGAATGGCAGATAGTAAATTAAGTAGTGCTGTAATCACAAGGAAAGACATGGATCTCTCCATGACAGATTGCTGTTTAGAGAGACAAAATATGAGTCATCCTACTTCCCTTCCTCCAATTTCTTCCCCTGACACCTTTCTTCCCTTGACTCCTTGACTCTTCCTCTCTTCTGCCTCAGCACTTGACACAGCCTCCCTTATGGAGCTTCATGTTGCCAGGTTTTGTCACCTAAACCAGTAAAAAGGCTGACAGAGGTTATCTAGGCCAGGACTGTGAGAACAGACTCCAAAAACCATATCCATCTTCAGCCCCAACAGGCTCCTCCAGCTACTCTTCCTCCAGTCTCCCCCAGTTAAGACCTCAGTAACCACCTGCATTAGGTGGACAGCCTCTGGCACAGGGATATTTCAGACCACTCACATTTCACCCATCTTGCCATGGTGTCACCATTAGATCCTTTGTGCAGAGTTAACTTAACCACAGCTCTTTATATATATATATATATATATATAAAATCATCCAGCTTTTAAAAATATAATTAGTGGTTGGTCAAAATTTTGCTAAGGGCAACATAAAGCATTGCTTTTTTCAGTGTGTCAAGCTTGCCATGTGAAATTATTGTTACTGGTATTCTTTCCAGAGAGATGTAATTTATAAATAGTTCTTCCTTAGAAAGTATATTTTTAAAAGAATGTATTTAAAGAAGAGTATATTTTTAAAAATGCAGAGTACTTGAGGGGAAAATAAAAGAAAAATATTCTTGCATGCTTGGATAAAGTAACTACTATGCTGCATATTTTTCTATTATCACAAAGGATATCAGGGAGATCCAGGCTGATGTTTGTGATGTTATGAATCAGCTGAAAAGCAGGCAAAGGATGGAAGAAAAGATTGTCCAGACACCACTTTAACAACCACTTGACCCCAATGGGAAAGGTTATTGGGTTTTTATACTTATTTTTATTCCTCAGGCTTAGCCCTGCAGAAAACAGTTAAGCTGTCTGTCTCAGACTGGTTTTTTCTCTTTTTTTGTGTGTTTACTGAAAGCTGCCCTTCTGTCATTTGTATGCTAAGATGCTCACATCCCTAACAAAGCAGTATACTTAGAAGTGCCATGTCCATATGACTTTTATTCAAGCTCTTTCAGCCTTCTGTTGTTTTTTTTTTCTCAATCTGTGCATTTGCATAAGACTTTTGCAACCTCATAAGGCAGGAAAAATCTACAGTCAGAAGTCTGTAAACTACAGGAGCATACTAGGCTTGAATGGACCTGAAAAGCAGAGTGGAGCACAGTGAGGTCACAACTGAGATCCTCTCCACAAAAGGGTTCCCAGACTATCCCGGACAGTCTGAGACAAGGAGAAGAAAAGCAGATGAGTCTTTTTCTCCTCTTCCTCAATACTTTAACATGCTACATTACTGGCTGACCCATACCCTCTCCCAATATCTGTGAAATATGGAAGATGTGCTTGTAGAATCACACAGGCCTCCTTTACAGCAAAGGGAGAGGAGACAACATCCTCTGTTAGAAACAAATCAGCACAGACTTACTGGAAGTGGGTTTCTCTTCTTCACACACCCTAGCAGTGTGGTTAAGTTTTAAAGAAGAAGAATTTAGTCATTAATACCATAGGAATATTTATCTGGTGCAACCCATATTCAGTGAGAATGAAATAAGAGGTATATTTGCCATGACTAAAAAGACCTGGGATTTTGAAGAGGAGAAAGAAAAAAATCTAAGGGTACTGCTGAGGAAGATATATCCTCCTATATTCAGGTTAAGAGGAGATTAGGAAGCTTCAAAAGATTGGTTTCTATTGGTTTGTATCTGATATGAATGTATTACATTGTGGTGGAATGAACAATGAGTTTGGGGAAACTACAAAAGACTTTATGCTGGTTCCTGTGTTCATTCTCTCCATATTCCTCTCAGGAAAGTGTTATGGTCTTATCATGATTATGTTTGCCCTGCTGTTACTGGCCATGGTTCTCTGCCATTTCAGTGACCTTGTGGCTTTTTGCTTTCCTCCTGGTCTGGCTTGCTTCCTTCTCAGACAAGCCATTTCTCAGCATCTCCCTTTGACACCTAGGAGACGTGGCTAGTTTGAGTCACGGGTTTTTTTGTTGAAGAAACACTCTAATTGTCAACCCTGGTTTTGTACATTTCCTTACTCTAACTTTTCCTGACACATTGTACATAATAAGCTCTGGTTGCTGGTTGCTCTGTGACAGCCTTGCTTCCTTGCTGTGGTTGCTCTTCCCCTGCCCCTCTGCACCTCCCCTGCTGTTCCCGATCATTTTGGTTCTCAAAAACGTGCTGCATCCAGCCTGGAGGTTTGTGCAGGCATTGGGTATCTGTGATACCAGGGACTGGTCACTGCTCCCTGGACTGGTGGAGTGGGGAGGAAGGGTAGGGACAGCTGGTAATGAACAAACAGGGCAGAGTGTTCTTCTCCGGCAAAATGTGCTCCGAAGCTGAAAGTTGTATTTGCACTGCCCAGAGAATTGCTGTGGGAAGATTTCTGCTCCATTTCAGCCAGCAGTTTCTGCTGCACACCAGAATGCTGTGGGCTTTAATGGACTTTCTGACTGCTCAATTTTCTTAAGCAATTTGACTGTTTTCTGCAGTTTTTCCTTTCTTCAGCTAATATCTTTCTGTTGAGAGACACCTGAACATGCCTTAGAAGAGCTTTCTCGATTGCATTTTGAATCCTCATTTGGCACAAATATAGCACTATAAAGAATGCCTGGAAATCCCCAAATCACTTTTCTGAGACACCAATTTTCAGCTGCTCCGGTCACTCCGGCTGCTTCACTGTCAGAAATAAGTGGTCCTTTTAAAAGCTATAGCTCTTGTTCCTATTTCAGTAACAAGGTAGGCAGCCAAATCCTCACCAAGTATAAATGTATTTTCTATGGGTGTTAGAGAGTCCTGCTCAGCTGTAGCCAAGCTGAGGCCCAAAGTCTTTGCCCAGGGAAGAGATTAAGGGCAGCTGAAAGGCAGCAAACAAAACCAATCAAGACCATGATATGCATGTTCAGGTGACAAACTGTGGCCAACACACAAAACCAGGATTTGTTTCCTAAGGTACGAAACTGTCCCCAGCTGCTTGTCTTTCATCTTGTCACATCTTCATTTACAAGGCCCTCAGCAGGTTTCCTGTTGCTGTTTATAACATTCTAGGTAATTTCAGTGGTTACCCTGCTCTCCCCCATGGGTCCACCAGCTGAGCCCTTCTCCCTCTGAATTCAGCACCTCTCTTGCAAGGCAGAGACAGCTAGAAACACCCCCAGACTGCAGACAAGGGATAAACAGGAACTGACAGACAAGAAGGAGCAGGGCTACAAAGGCACTCATTTTCTCCCCAATCAAACCTTGGTCCAGAAAACTTACTTTGGATTTTAAGATTTTTGAGTGGGTAGGGATTGAGATTTATGCAAGTCTATTGTAATAAAGTGCTGGTGACATTTGAATGGCTTTTTTTTTTTTTTTTTAAACTGATGAAAAGCCAAGAGCCACAACTAAATTTTCAGTGTTTACTTTTCCTGGAAATATGAAGAAAAATATGGATTCAGAAAAAAAAAAGACATAAATGCTAGTGAACTTAAGAACACTCATTTTCTTGAAACTTTAGAGTCTGTAGAGTTTTACTTTTTCTACTGTCACAGGGACCTTTATTCAAGAAACAGTTGCAGCAAAAAGTTGGTAGGGCTTGCTTCAGTTAAATACAAAAAGTGAGAGAAAATCACCTCTTAAAGCACAAGGGTTCTTCTCTCAAGCTTTGTGCTGGGAAGACAGGAAAGTGGCAGGATGTCCAGCCTCTCTAGGGATGCACCATTGCACTGTGCTGATAACAAACATCTGCCACTTCCATTCCACTTCCTGTAGTAATTTTTGCTATTTCTTGCATAGTAACATAAAAATGTGGTGTCCTCATCTGTGATGACTTTGACCATGCAGTCTTAAAGCAGGTTTTAAAAAATGTGAAAAATCTGATGCTGTTATTCTTCACTATGGTAACTCTTGTCCTATTTTTTATTTTTAATACCTGACTAGAATTTTCATAGCTATATAGGGAATGATATCATATTTTCCATTAATCTGAGGGGCATGTGTACTTAACTCTACCAAAAAGCTTCCCAAACTTTTTCTGCCACAAACTTCTGAGGTGTTTTGTGAAGTTGGATTGCTCTTACCTGCCAGTATATATTTTGCAGAACCATAATGAAGTGAATTTATTTGCACTGAAAGATATTTTAGAATACCACAACATTTTTAATATGGTTCCAGATAACTGCAGAACAACATTGCAATTCACCTCAGCAGATTTCATGGGTTTGCTTCTGACACAGCTGCTAGGTCCTGCAGAGCTACAGCTAGAGAGAGAAGTGAAAGATTTTGGATTACTGTCATGAATGTAGCATGAAGGGCAATATGATTGTTGAAATTTCAGGAAAAAACTGTGCATTTTGTAGGCTCATTCTCTGTTAATGGCATATGAATTTTCAATAGAGAAAGAAGAGTGCTACCTGCTTCATGGAGCATGATTAAGAGTCAAAATATAATTAAGCTAAGTGAAGTTGTTGGTAACAAGCTGTCTGGTGAAAGGATGACTTCCTGCTAGCCTACTTTAGAATTGCCAAAATGGTGCACTTTTGCATAGGAAATAGATTGCATTGCCTGTCTGCTGCTTTATTTACCTGCTCTGTGATAATATCATCCTTATGTGGGTCTGCTGTCAATCCAGTATAAATGACATTCTTGTTTTTTTATTAAAAAAAATATTTAGGCTATCATTTCTTCCCATACACCATAAAAAGAAAGAGAAAATACGCATTACTCTGCTTGATCAGTGCTCCTGCTGAATGAATCAGCTAATACAGGCTGTGTTTTCAAGCTGTGTTGTGGCAATGCATTAGCTCTTGGTTCCTGCATTATCTGACAGGGGCATTTTGACCAATGAAACCATCAGGCAACTTTCAAAATTTCTACAGTGCAATTTATCTCCTCACACAAAGTAATGCAGTTTTACTTCTGTGTAGATTCACTTTTGAACCCTAAATATTTTCTAGATCTTGTGCTTGTTGAGTTGGTGAAAAGCTTCCCATTTGTAGGCAAAATGTTGAATCTTCACTGTGCTTGCAGTAGCTCAGTGCACTCTGTGTGTGCTTTTCTTCATGTAGGAGCAAGCTTAGCTTCAGATTTCCTCAGAATCCCTGATGAAACTAAAATTGAAGTGCTACCCACATGGCTAATCAGGTGAGGATTTCAAGGCTTTGGTAAGGAAGCCATGGCTGAAGATGACTCAAGGGTCCTTACTGACCTTAAGGTCAAGAATAGCTAAGTGATGGCTAGCAGTGCACACCACAATGCCTGATACTCCTTGTCTCCTCCAGGTGATTCAAATGGGTCTTCTTTTGGGGACATCAGTTTTGTGGAACTTCTGGGATGGCTCAGAACCTGGTTATGTTTGATTGCTTCTTTTGTGAATGTAGATTAAGCTTGTTACTCTCTTTGATAAGTCATTTTTTTATACTTTAAAGTCCTCCCTAAAGCTTATTTGTGAACTAAGCCTTTCATTAATTGGAAGAAATTAGTTCTGTTTTCATCTCCCTCACACAGAAGTGAAGGGAAAGTCACCTGATATCAGTACTCAGAAATGACACAAATGGAAGAGTGAGGATTTTCAGTGCCAGAAAGGTGCTAAGGTTTCCAGGGCTGCAGCATTATTATAATCAATGTGTTTCAAAGCCCTTTACAAGAAGCACTTCAGTTGTGACATTCTCCAAAAGCAGGGCATGTCTTGCATAAGTCCAAACTTGTTTTTAGAAACTGAAAACTTAATGTAAAAACTGTGTGTTCATCCAACTTGGAAAAAGTACTTATGGATTAAAGAAACAAGAATAGGGCCTGAAAAATAAGACTGGAAATGAAACAATGAACACAGAGTGGGCACACCTATAATTCTGCTATTTAAATACTTTCATATAAATGGACAGATCATTGGAAGACAAAGACCAGGGCTTTTCAGAAAAAAATGCACAGTGATTTGTATCTGAGTATTCACTTTTATTTTGAAAGGAATTCACCAATGTTAATGAAATTTCTGGACCGTTCTTCTGTAGACATTTAATTGATTGAAGAAGTTCACCCTCCCTCATACATAAGGAAAGCAAATTGGAAACGTGAAAATAACATAATTTTTGCTGGAAGTGCTTACATTCCAATCCATTTGAAGGAATCTGGATGAATAATTTTTGCAAAAGAACCAAATTAATTAGGATAAATGACGTGAAACTTCTTGTTCGCTTCTACTTACAACTTATCTTGGATAGCATAGCACGAGAAATGATGACAAACAGTGCGTGGGAAGCAGGAAAATCAAGAGTTCAAATAGTTTAAGGTCATGAGACTGAAACTTTTGCAGATATCTTGAGGGTTTCTATATTTAGTTCTAGATTGTGTAAGTATTTTAATACCTAGATTTCCTTCTTCACTTTTATGCTTCAACATAATTCCCCTAAAAATTATGGCAGGATAGTATTCAGATTTTCCAGTCTGAAAGACATGAAATCAAACTACCATATCTTTGCTTGCAGCTATATTTGCTCGAATTTCCTGCACATCTAACCACAGGGTCACACCCTGAGAATTACGTGCAGTCAATCATCAATTGCAAAGTAGATAAGTTTTAACAAAATTTCTTAGTCCTGCCCTGAACTACAAAGACAAAATAAATCCTTACTCCAGTTCCTTATAGCAATATAGCCTCTTTAAACCCAGGAATCATGATCCAGTGATTAAGGATGTAGATAATGCAGATTCAACTCCCTGCACTACTACAGACATCTTGTGTGGAAGTAGACAAATCACTTCACTTGTCTGCCTCAGGCTTCATTTGCAAAACGGGGATAGTGTGTTCTTGCACACATCAGATGGCTGTTGCATGAGCAAGAGCACACGTTCCAACTTGTGCCCCAGAAGGGCAGCAGTTCAGTTTATTTGCAAGCTCTGACACTGTCATCCAGATTCCTAGTTTGCACTAAATTGGACAGACATTCAGTAGAGAAAATGTGGTAAATGTTAAAGCTGTTTTATTGATACTGCACTATGGAACACACACCTGTAGAGGTGAGAATCAGGTATCACAGACAGCAATAATTCTGCCTTTCCTTGGCTTCAAAAGTTTTATTCCCCTAATGAGTGTGGGTGTGTATGGTACAAAAAGGTGCTGATATTTTAGGGATTTAGGTATTATTCTTTCGACCTCTAGGGGTGTTTGAACCCAAAGATATTTCAGAGGTTCTTGTGAACTTTCCCCTCACAAACCAGAGGAGCATAATATTAATGTTTCTCTCCATCAGTTTGTACATATTTTAGAAAACCCAAAAAACTTGTTGTAAACTAGGAGGCCTAAATCAAGCTTTCAAAGTTCCTCCTGGAGTGAGGATTCTCTCCAGTTTGTTGTCTGTAGCTCATCAGAACTTTTAGCAGATCATGGAGCTGCTTGCAGGAAAGGTTTTATTGCCTTTTTGTCAACTTCTGCTTTCTGAGGCAGTAAGGGAAAGAAAGCAGAAACCACACAAAATAACACGTGATAGAAGAAAAAAGTATCACATAGCTGGGAATAGATGATAAAAAAAAATGTTCTTTAGAGAAGGGGTATGCAAGGTGTGAGTCAAAAGCTCATACAGTTTGTGGGAAGTGAGAGGGGAAGGAGTTTGATGATGGAAGGGAAAAAGGTAAAGATTAGTGGAAGGAGTATGGAAGAAAAGGGGGGATGTTTGTGAAGAGGCAAAGCACAGTTTTGGAGACAGCCTTCCATTTCCAGTCCCCTGTCTCCCCAAAGACAAGTTACTGACACATAAGTAATTACCTTAAACATACTGAGCACTGTGAGTGCCTTTAGCCTACAGCCCAAGATAAAACATGTTATCTTAAGCCCTTAATGAAATAAATTTATGTGACTGTGCTTCACTTCATCTTGTTGATGGGCTGAGAGAGCAAGTCCCCACCCTATAAGTGAGGCTCAGCTGAGCTGGGGCAGCTTAGTCAGTTGTGACCTTTCAGCCATGGCCTGGAGCATCCCATGGAATCCTGAGGGAGGCCAGAGGGGCACTAGCCATGACCAGCACAGGGTGTAGCAATCACCTTCCCAGTCCTCAGTGCCAAAATCCAGCAGGAAAAGCATCTCCTCTTCTTTCTCAGGGAGCTCAGTGTGGCTGTAGCTTGCCCACCCTCCCTCACTCCTGCCCTGGAGCTGATGGATCCAGGTAACCTCCTACACCAGCCAGACAAGCACAGAGTGTGAACCAGGCCACCCTACAGACCTGGAAGTAAGAGAAAATCAGCCTCTCAAGTCTCATTTCCAGTGTGTGTGATTTGGCAGGTCTGCTGATGGAGCTATTTTGACCCACATCCTGACAGATTGTGAAGGTATTGCCATGTTAGCACCTGAATTAATTTTTGCTACAGTAAGCCCACAGGTCTGGTACCGAGTGTGGGGAAGAGAGGAGGGAAAGGAAGATAAAGATTGCAAATAGCCACCTTTTCTTGATGATGAAGACTCTGTGTTTCTGCTGGCTATCAGTCAGGTATCATGTCATTTAAATGGGTAGAAATAGATGTTTAAAACCAATTACAAATAAAGCCAACTTGTCCCTCTCTGTCACTTCCAAACTGTAATTTTCACCCACTTTAAACCATGTTAAAGGAAAAAGGGAGAACAGCATTTTTCTCTAGATCACTATGAAATCCAAGCCTTGCAAGAGAATGAATGTGCAGTTATGTGTAGAATGAATGTGTTATTTCTTTTCCTGTTATCCTTTGCACAGCAGTCCTAAAGCTGTGATGGCACAGCAATGTGACACTCTGACACCAGTGCAGAAATTCAGCAGGAGATGTTTACTGGGGAAAGATGGTTCAAACTGCAGAGTTTTCTGACAGCAGGCTGGCATTAAAGTTAATCAGAACTTACTTCTGTTGATCTTGATTCTAATCAGAGATAGGCTGGCAGACATCATGTACGTACCTTGAAAAAATCCCCTGCTGCACTGTCAGTGCTGCTGTGTTAAGCTGGTCTTCTAAATACCAAATGAATCATGTCATGCTTTGTGTATGAGATTAAAACACAGAGCCTAAATTCATTTTTATATCAGTTTCCTTTATTGAAAATCTCATATCTGAGCTTTTAAATAGATGTACAAGGCAACCATTGCTATTTATCTGTAAACTCATTTCTGGGAGGCTGAGCTTCAGCTGGGTGACTATAAAACAAGTCATACAAGGCTGCAAATTCCGTGGGATAAAATGCCCTTGGCAGCTGATCAGTAATCACAGCGCTCACTAACAGAATCAACTGAGGTGTTCTAGGTATGAACACTGCAGGGTAGCCCTGAGTTTAACATTCACTCTGACAAACAGTGTGGCTGCTCCCCTACACGTCAGAGCTCAAAGCAGCAGCATCCTGCCACTTGCTGTCTGTTGTTCATAACTGACTGTAATGTGCACTCTGCTTGCAGAGTACAGGAATTGTGCAGGAAAACCACAAGTGACGCACGTTTCTGTAGCAAATTATTACATAGATGATGGAGAAGACTGTGGCTTCTGCTTTAGAAAGCATCAACCTTGCTGACTTTGAGTTTTCTCAACAGGAACACCTGGCTCTTACTCTTGAAGCTAATAAGAAAGGGATCTGTGCAAAGGGTGAAAGCCAATCTCCTTGAGAATCCTTCTGTCACAGCCGTATACATTTTTATTAGTGTTACTGCTAACCTGCCATAGTGTAGGTATGACTGATCTGTTCATCTACTGCTAATGCAAGAGAATGTGTTGGGATCAAAGCTTGAGATAAGTTCCTGGTACTTCAATTTCCCTCCAGGCCAGCTGGTGTTGGGAACATGCCAAGGACACAGTCTGAGGGCCTGGCAATGAGACACTTTTTCTTACTCGTAGAGCATCAGCCACTCTTTTGGACCAGACACCTCTTTAAACTCTGGTAGTGATGTTCTATAGCCTGTCCCTGACATAATTCTTCATGACTCCATTGACCTTAAAGGATTAGCATAAAAGAAGGAAAAATCACAGTAACATTTTTTCAGGAAGAGAAGGAAGCCCAATAGACTGAGAGGCCAAAATCACATTTCCTGGGACCTGGCATGATGAGGGTATTCCTGCTGCTCTGCACCCTGATGGTTGCTTAAAACAGCTTAGATTCCCACTCTTTGTAGTGTCTTATGCCTTTTCATTTGTTTGTATGTCATTATAAACCCACCCAAAGTAAATGATTTAGCAAACATTAAGTTTTTGAAGCACAGTTTAGGTGTTAGTCATTCACTTTGTTGCATGACCAGGTTTCATAAGTTTTATATTTTATATGGGATAGGATTCTTCTTGATATAGGGTCAAAACAGCCACAAATCAAAACTGTAAGATTAAAATATTCTTTATTCATTTCCTTTCTCTCTAAGACTGAGGTTCTGTAGCTTCTCCATTTTCTATTTCTGATGAGAAAAGCACGTGGGAACCTATTCAATAGGAAGTCATACACCTTCTTGCATGAAGTCCATAAATATTTTGGACTAATTTTCCATACCAAGTTCTGGATGAGGAGTTTTCAGAGAATGTGAGAGTCTTAAATATGGGACTTTAAGCATCCAGTTCCATTCCCCAGCATCCCAGTGGAAAATCACAGCATTGATCTTTGGCATTAAAATTAAAGTGAGTGTGTTGTTTAAATAGTTACAGCCCAGCCTTTAACCTCTGTCTTCTTTCATGGGTTGTTGTCAGGGGAGAGAGGGCTTGGCTTCACTTTGCCACACTTGTTCTTTTTAGTTTCTGAAGAGCCTTTGCTGTGGTAGCTTATGGAGACAGCTCTGCTGAAGATTAGCAGTGACTGTAGCTGTGGCTGGCTCAAATCAGACCAGGAGAGGGAAGTATCTAGCTAAATTCTGCCCCATAATTAATACATTTGAGGAAATTGTGTTCTGCTCACGAACATTCCTTGAGGAAATAAAGATTAAATTTGTTGAGTAAATTATTCACTGCAAATTATTCACTCAGCTTCACTTGCTGTTCTGAGATTTGTGCAATATCTAAGTGAGTTAGATGGCACAGGGAGATGCATGGCCATGAAATCACAGGCTGAAGGCAGGATAACTTTCTTGTTCAAAATATGCCTTCTTTTAATTAAAATAGACACACTAAGATACTCTGGGCTTGTTTAGTATTAGGGAAAGCAATGTAGAGGCCCAAGGTATCTTTGAGACTTCAGTTAAACTTGGACAGTTTTGTCTGATGGACAATGAAAAACGAGTTGCTAACACAGAGAAGGTCTCATTTCATTTGTTGTTTGACAGGTGGCCAGTGTGCTAAACCCTTCCATCTACTTCACACCCTACCTTCTTGTTTTATCAGAATAATCAAGTATTGAAAGGGTAAATTTAGTCTGCAAGTGATCTCTCCTCTCAGGGAAGGTAACTGGATGGAGCCCCTGAGGGAATATGATACCATGTGGGAGGGAGGCACATAAAGTACTTGAACATCCAGCACCATTCATCACAGGCCATTCATTAAAAGTGAGTAATGATAATAATAAGCTATAAGGGATGTTGCCTTTTATAAATATAATGACAGTGGGAATCATTCTCATGGGGTCATCTTAATTATTTCTAAGTGGATAGCCTTTTTGCCCATATGACTTTCCAGATAAAAGAGTGACATTGCCTGGTTGTTTCAGGATAGAGGAGTCAGTCCAAGCCCCATAAAAATCACCTGAAAAACTTCTATTGATTTCAGTGGGATTTGGATCAGATTCAAAGCCCAGCAAGGAAATGGAATAAGCTACACGCAGTCATTTCCAACAGAAAACTAAGTATAAGAGTTTTTCTTTTAATTTTACACAGGTACTTATTTCCCTTTGAAAAATTAGCTTCAAATAGAGAGGATATAAGCACCAAGCTTATTATTAATTTTTAATTCAAGAGAGCTCCTTTTGAAACTGAATAGTTAACTAAATTAAATGAACTTAATGTTATATATGTTAGATTTTTTCACTTTGTTACTTTTTAAAACTGGTGGGTCAACCTTCCAAGGGCAAGAACATAATCAGGTCAGCCTTCAAGCTGCTATAATTTTTCTGATATGTGGATGAGGAAAGGAAATAGATATGGGTGGGTACTATATCTCTTGAAATAGCCTCTTTCTTCCTGTTTAACAATAAATATTCTGCAGAAAGGAAGCTAATATATTACTCTTCAGCTGAGTTCCCATTTTATTAATCATGAAGATTTTAACAGTGGCCTGAGACAGGAAATCACAGTCTAATGATCAGCAGAGTCTGATTTAATCCTCACGTTTGGATCAGATTAGAAAGAAAACCAATATACTGCAATGTAAATCTATGGAGATAAGAATCAAGTTTAATTACTATTAAACATATATACAGCTTTTGTAACAACTTATGGCCCTACTGAATTCCTGAGACTGATTAAATATCCATGGCAAAACCTCCTTCTGCTTAGAAACTTAAACTGATGTTTCAGGTGGTGTTTTCAAATATAGGGGGGAAATATCTCTGAGTTAACCATTATTATTAATTCATTATTATTTATAATCTAAATTATTAGGAACTTTGGTGGCTATGTTATTTTCAAAAATAAAATCCTCAGATTCAACTTTGGTTTAAATTAGTGTAGTTTTGATTAAAATGTGAAGCATCATGGGCTGAGGTTCAAAATGTAGTTCACTGCAACCCACAAACCTTGAGAGTGTTGGGCCATATTTGACAAAATTTGGGTACCTTAACTACGTTTCCTCCTCCCCTTACCAACCCTATCTTAGAAGGCCTGGGAAGGAAAACCTCATCATACCATTAGTGCATAACAATTATTCCTTCATCAGTCAGTCTCAGCTCATCCAGCTGCCCATCCATCAAAACCCAAAAAACCCTCCAAAAACATTTAAAGAGAAATCCAGATAGTAAACCAAAATGGGAGTTTATCTGATGAGCATGTCTTATCCCTACTTGGAATATTCATATGGTAGAAGAGAAAGAAGAGTTTTTTTATAGGGCTTTTATTTATGCCAAAATTATGAGTTAAGGCTGCTTAGAATACATTTGCTTGGAAAAAAAAAAAAACCACAAAATTAGAACAAACAAACCCACAAAGTTTTTTCTTGACAATTACTCCTGAGCCTTTTTCTTGCAACTTACTAAGATATTTGTTTTACATTTGTAATAATCTTAAATTAATATTTAATTGAATTTAATTGAATTTAATTGAATTTAATTGAATTGGGGGGAGCCAGAAAATTTGGGGTTTGAAACTGAGAATTTTACTCAATTGATAAAAAAAAGTTGGGAATACTTAGAAATAGTTTCAAGGTTTGTGGCCTATGATTCACAACAAATAATCCTAAGTTTTACTTAGGATGCTCAAGACTTATTTTTTTCTCTAAAATAAAAAATTCCAAACAAAATGAAGCAGGAATTTAAGCTATTATAATAATGCCACTTTCTGGCATTATTATAAAACCACTGGCTGGTTTATCGAGAGGTTGTAGAGGACCTCTGCCATTTCTCTCTGCCTCTTTCTTTAAAGGCTTCTGTAAGACTTGCCTTCTCTCCCTGTGCATTTTTCAGCAAATCAAGGAAAATGGAGGACTGTAAATTGCTGTTTCAGGGAGTCCCAGTTCTGTGGTGAATGGCAAAAAAAGATATTCCACCATGCAAAAGAAAAAGATGGCTTTAGATAATTCCCTTCTCTACCAAACAGCAACCTTTAATCTCATTGCTTTAATTGCACTGCTGGAGAGCAAAGAGAGGAATGGAGGAGTTAGGGGCCAGTGACAACCACAGTGTAGCTCACATCTGATATCAGTAATATCTCTTGGTGCTCTGAACAGCAGCACACCTTCTTCACACATCCCAGCACAGGTGGAAATAAAGGTGCACTTAGTGCCATAAGGCTGAGAGGGAAAAATTGAGAGGCAAAGAGAATGTTGTTCTTGTGGTTGTCCAAAGTCTTTCTGAGGCCTAATGGTGACACAGCAGCCAATAAGATTTAAAGCATTTCTTGCTTTGACCCCTGCCCTAATTTTCAACTCGTCCTTGGTGCACCTCTCTCTTTCTTGTCCCTGTCACTTCCTCCCCTCCTTCCTCACCCCCTCCCCAAAGGAAGAATTCAGTTTACTCCCCCATGCAACCAGGCAGCTGTGTGAAGTCACATCCTGATAGAATAAGGAACTGCATAACCAAAGTACACGTCTGGAGTGCCCTCCCTTGCACTTAGTTTGGTTACAAACTCATAGCAGTTCACACCCAGTGGATTAATGCCAGTTAAACATGCTGAAGAGAAAACCCTCTAACGCCTCTGATAAGGAGAAAAGTCAAAGGCCAAAGGTAAGAATGTCTCATTTTTGTCATCAATTAATAAGAATAACAGTAATTCTCAACAATTTTTAATATGAGGGTTTCCTCTTAAATCCTAGCTTCAGGATTTTCTTATGTGCTTGCAAGTACCTCAGTGCTTTAATCTCAGGAATCTGTTTGCATATACTCACTTTATAATAGTAAAGATCCAGTTCAAGGAATCATCATTGTGAAGCTGCTGTAGCTGTGCTAAAGAATTCTGCTGCTGGACTTTGTCTGCTGTTTTATGCTCTACACCAGACTTTCAGCAGATGGACACACAAAATCCCCTTTCTTCATAAACCAATGACGTCCCAGAAAGGAGTGTGAGAATCAGTGAAGAATGAGAAAAGCTATTAAATTTGTTCCTTATTTTAATAAATTTGCTTTTGCATCACCATAACCACAGGAGAAGAGGATACTTGGCAATCAGTGTTTGTCATCTTAATTTCTTTGGGAATCATTAAAATATCTGCCTGAAAGAAATACTTTAAACAAATTGACTATGTGCTACTCTGGACACTTTCCACAATCTGGAACTGTAAGAAAGGAAGTGAGAGTTTTGCAAGATGTGTAAGGATGCATCCAACGCTCGAAAATTTATTTTCAGTCCCTGAACTGAGTGCTAGATGACCTCTGTGCATTGTTTGTGCAAGAATTGTAGAGTACTGTAAGGCTGCAGTGCAACAGCTACTGCTTGACCTGAGTACTTCAGTCTCCATTTCTGCCTCACTTTATCGGTGCTAAAAATTTAACAAGGACATTAAAAAAGCCTTTTAGTATTTCTCTGCTTTCAACAACTGGTGTCTCCCAACCTACAGATCCACCTTCTCATTGTTTGGGAATGGACCTCCCTTAGTGACTTCTGTGTCCTAAGAGATTGCTGCAGACACTGTTACAGCAAGGATGCCTTCTGGTTTTGCATAGAATTGGCTTTTCTGGATTGTGCTTGCAATTTTAGACTATGACTCATACATAGTTCAAATAATGGATTTTTCCATGGATTTGAAGTGATTTTGATACCATTTCCCCTAAAATTTTAAATTTTTTTTAAGCTTTGCACTGGTTGCTTGGTATGCATTTTTTCTGCTCATTCATTAAGCTGTGTTTTAATGGCAGGAAAGAACTTTAATTAATATCTAAAATTACATTATCGATTAAACCAGAAATGACCATGAAAGACTCTGGGGATGGGCTTTGTTTCCCTTTCTGTAAAATTTTTCCAAAAGCCAGTTTTGGCCACTCTCTTCTTCCAGAATAAGGCATTCCTTAAAATTAGTCTGGTTTTTATTTTGAAAGGCCCACTTTTGCACAGAACTGTGCAAGGTTTCCAGGAGAAGGACACCTTTGCTGGATGTGCTGCTCACGGTCAGGGCAGGGGAGCAGACAGCCCCACATTGCCCAGGACAGGAATCTTGGTTTGTCGGAGCACGTTTCAAAACTCGTCCCAGGGAAGCAACGTAAATGCTCAAGTTGCTTAATGCTGAGTTGGGTAAGATGGGACACAGGTCCTCACCTCTTGGAGAAGTTACAGGATTTCTCAAGTGACCTCTGTAGATCATGCCCTGGCTGCCCCTGCTCTGTGCCGGCAACATTTGGTACCTCCTCATGCTCACAGGGCCCGACACCGTTGCCACTGGGCAGGTCTTGGGCTACCTCACCTTGCCTTGAGGCCACCTGGATGTCCCAGTGCCTCCAAGACATCCACACAGACCTGTGGGAGAGCCATAAGGCCTGTTTTTCATTTTAAATGAGAATCAGGTTTGCAGCCTTAGGTCTTCAAAGGGGGCACCAAAGCGACCTATTTTGGTAATTGAATCTTAACCATGGTGACCACTTGTCTTTATCACAACTGTACAAATTTCTGTGTGTTAATTAGAGTGTTTCACCAATATTTTCTTTTAAACCCTTTTGGTTTTATTACTTTCTATTGTGAAAAATACTGGCATGAACTGATGCATTTTGATAAAGTCGAATGAATATCACAGAAGGCTGGTGTTAAAGCCTTGCTCAAGGCAATTTGCTGCCCCTGTATAAAACCCCTCAAGGTGGGAAATTTAATGACCAGTTCAAGAGTAATACAGGTTCAGTATCTCACTGTTCACTATGTGCAGTGCATTTTCCTTATTTATTATTGTGGTGCTTAAGGGATTTCTGCAGATGTGTTGGATGCTGCATAGACAAAAATCTATTTTCATACTCGCAGTGTACACTATGAATAAGTTGATCTATGCCACAAAAGAGTAGTTTTGCAGGCTTTTTTTTTTTTTTTTTGTCAGGCAGCAAGATTTCAGTAGTGCTGAAACCATGCTAATAACTTCTTTGAATGTCTGGCAGCTTTTCTATATTCATGGATATGCATATAGCTGCTGAATATATTTATATAAATAAACACTCATTTTCTGGCAAAAAAGACATCTAAACCAGGTGTAATGCCAGAGAAAACTGGGAGAGAAATAAGAGAGAAATGCATTCACAAGAGATACTGGAAGGATTCTGATCCTTTGCAAATGTTTATCATTGTAGCTGCACATACTAGAGTACATTTATACCTTGTGTAACAGCTGAGGAAGCTGAAACATAAACAAAAAGTCTGATGGGTTAAAATTACCCTGCTTAATGTTGAAGAAATTCAGTTGAAGGGCTAAGCTCTGTATTCCAAGCCCATCTAATCTAACCTCTCTGTCTATCCAGGACCTTAAATGACTTCCTATCACAACAGAACCTGTGCATCTCCCATCCCTTCCTTTAGGGAGTCCTTACCTGCCCTCCTTTCACCCCTGCCAGATGAGACACGGCTTGGTTTACACGGTGTAGCTGCTCAGAGCTGCGGAATTATTTGTGGGCAGCTGAGGTCAGACAAAGTAGGTCTTGCACAAAGCCCTGAGGTCCGTGGTCATGCTGATGGCTGGAGTGGCTCACTGCAGGGACAGCCTGTGGCTCCTGCATTGCTGGAGCCCTGCAGGGTGGGAAAGCAACTGGGGAAAGGACACATGTCCTAGGAGTGTTTCAGCTGTGGGTCTGTGCAGTCTGTCCCACCACCCCTCAGAGAGCTGGGGAGGAGGAGAGCAGTTGGCTTGGAGGAGGAAGAAAAGAGCCCTGAAATCATCTGGATTTCAGCCTCTTTGAGCCTTATGATATTACAGATGTCAGTGCATCTGGGGAGTGTAATGAAGCAGATTTAGAATGATGGTAAGAAAAAAACACTCTAACAAAATATACAGGTTCTTCTCTTTTGTACACCCTTCAGGCAGCACCATGCACAGAAAAACCCCTTTAAAGCACTTCACAGCTATTCTGCATTCCACTTTGCACTGTTTTACACATTTGCCCAGGTGAAAATAAATCTGTAAAACATCTCTGCTTTGTCTTGCCCACTTGCCAGCACGTGTAATGTGCTGGGCAAAACGTACTCCTTTCTCTCTCTCTCTCTTCCCCATTCCTCTGGACACAGCAAACTTGAGAACTGCCTGGTGATTCTTGGCTTTACTTCAACATGAAGCAAAGATGACTTTGTGCCATTTTTCCTGGCTTGACTGAAGAAAGTCTTTTGTCATTATTCTACATGACAGCTGATCTATGTTTATGCTAAAGGTTTGAGACGTTTTTGTTTCCTTCTTCTGTTTCCAAATGCACTTGCTGCTTTAAACTCAGCTTATTTCTGGTGTGTAAGGCAATTCAGGGTCAATACCACTACATTTTGTTCAGGCAAAAAAGATGTCCAAGCTTCTAATTAAATCAATATTCGCTTACTTAGGTGATAAACTATTGTTTTCAGGGTTATGAGAAAAGAGTGGCAAATCCAGCAAGGGGGAAACATTTTATTATGCAAATTTATTCCCTAGTACAATTTCATACCAGTAATTTTATCTTTTATAAGCTTAAAATGAAACCCTGACATTGCAGAAATCGATGCACATTTTTGCCATAGACCTGAGGCCAGAATCTCACCTTTTTATATGTTCTTCACAGAAGGCCTGATCCTGATTCTGACTTAAATGAATAAATTTGCTGTGATCCCATTGATTTCAGCAGGATTATCTGGGTGAAGTTTATTGCTTGCCTAAGTGTTTGGAGCCTGTAATGCAGACAGATGCTATAAGCAAGTTTTTAGTGCTGCATTTTTCTCAGGCAGTGGCTCATGCCTCTCCAATGGGGAATATTTATTAAAGAAAATAGAAAATAGGTACAGCAAACCTAAACACCAAAAATAATTCGAGACATAATTAGATCTTCTGTAGGACAAGAGCTGCAGTGAAGAGATTGCTCAGTGTTAATGAATATTAACTAGGATTTATCTTTGAGTGGGGAAAGCTGAAGGTTTTAATTTCATTTCAAAGGTAAAGACTGGTAGAGTTATGAAGTTTTACATTCTTTTCTTTCCCCCTGAAATTTCGAGTGCATAACAAATGAGCCACTGCTAATGTCACAGATGCTAATTTTCACAACCATGACTGAAGTGATGTTCGTTTCCATTTGCATTTCATTCTAACAATGATGAGAGGTGATGAGTTGATGATAAGCTGTTTTCACTGTACTGCCCGCTGTGCAAATTTATGCTTATAGGCAAAGATGACACATAGTTCTGTCATTAAAGGGCTTTACTGCATTGCCTCTTGAAGAAAGACTGTTTGTCAAAATCCATTTTGAACTCTGGTAAATAAGCAGGAACAGATGACAACATCTGGGAAGTATTTTTAAGAACCTGGTTTATGGTGTAAATACCTGTGGGCCTTTAGTGGGGGGGGTTCAGAGAAAGAAATAATGATACCTGTAAAAACAGTGTGTGGTGTGTGTAGATGGGGAAAGAAGGGATTGCAGGTGACACTTCAGAAGGTGTTTTCTGTCTCCCCTAGGCTTCATAAAATACTGGAAGAAGGTTAGAGTGAACCTTGGGTTATTTTCCTTGTGTAGTGGGCGGCTCTACAATCGTATTACTGCTCCTCTTCTGTTATTTTTTCTTCCTTTATATTATCATCATGCTTCTCAGTAATCAGATAATTATTCTTTATTTTCAAGAGCAGATTCAGAAAGTTGTGTCTTCACATATATGTTAACATATCTCTTCTAGAAAGCCATGGAAATTTGAGGAATTCTGTTTTCTCATCAGGAAGTAAATGTGCAGAGAGTGTGGAGAAAGAACAGCCATCACTCACCTGGCCCTTGGCAGGAGGCTGATTACGATGATCAGACTCCCCATTTTGATGAGAGAGTGTAGACATAGTCTCACATAGTCTCACTGAGGACTCTCAAAACTCCTGGCCAGCTTTTGTAACAAAGGAAAAATTATATCTGTGGCCTGTTTCAGTACTGATGTGTTTTGTGTTCACTTTGCTAGAACATATTTTACATTTTTGTCAGCTTTGCACAATAGTCATTTAATTTCTTGTTTCTTCCCTGTCTTGGTTTTCCTCACTAGCCATGCTAAAGTCCTTAAGAGCAGAATATTTTAAAACAAGTGAGAGCAATCTTCTGAAGGGAATATTTACACATTAATATTCATTTTGCTTACAGTAACAAATCCAGGGTTTTGTTTGTTTTCTTAAGTGACTAGGAGCATTTCAAGAAGTCTGCCTGAACCACCTTATCCATGAATTTTTAGAAACCAGACTATCAGCCACAGCATTTATAACTGTGCTCTCTGATAAATAACACAGCACAACTACCAAGGTGACATAAATCAGCATTAGTTGCCTCCTAATTCTTTAGGAGTTGTGTAAGAGAAGTTGACTTACTTTCTGTGTTTCTAGGAAAACCAAAATACCTCAAAGTTAACATTGGTAAGGACATCTGTCATTGCTGGGAAAAAAAAGCAGTAACAGTATATGAACAGGACTGGCAGAGGATGTGGCCTAAAGTTTCCTGTACCTCAGTATTCATCTAGTAATCTCTGTCACAGCATAAATTCAGACAAAAGCTGTTATAAAGCCATCACTTGGCAGCTGTAAAAGCACTTTCTTGTTGGCTACAAACACTTCAGCCAGAAGAAACAACCCCTTGCCATGTGAGCAGAACCTGCTGGGAATACCCACTCCTGAGAAGGAGGAAAAAAGTCTTCTGGGTCTCTGTAATCACAATATCCCTTAGGCTTTCTCTTCTGAAAGGCTGCAACAAATACAGCAGAGTAACTCCTGCTGTTAGAAACACCTACACTCTGTTCCCCAAACTGGAAGTGTCAGTGATTTTGCTCAACATTTGCTGCTTGGAACCAGGCTACAGATCATGTATGCTCTGAATATTTGGCATATCATATGCTTTTTGCTTTAAACCATCTTAATGGAAAACTTTGTTTCATGGATCAGATAGAGGTGTGCTGTATGTGTGTTGCCATTCCATAGGAAGATGAATGACAACTTATCTTTTTCCTAAATGAAATGTCTTCCATATTCCTGCTTACTCTTACCCTTGTAGCTTTTTCCAAATTTTATTCCACTGACAGTGCACCCAAGAGCATGTTCTTACTATTTTTTCTTTTTAAACTTGAGAGTGAAATTCTAGCCTGGGGAAAAGTTTGGAGACCTTTTCAGGGAAGCTGCTTCTTTGATTATGCACAATATATACCTCTCTGCCACTTCTCCTCTCCATAATTTCCTTGGTTTAGTCCATGGATACACAGGATAATGACTTCACCTGTCCAGAGTCTTCAGGCTGCTTAATTGTCACTCATAACATCCTCTGGCCCCTTTCTGGAAAGCTGAAGGCCCAGAGCAAAGGATCTTCTATCTCATCACCCAGCACTGGAGCTGGTAAATTTTCTCTGGCAAGAAGTTCTAGTGACCTGCTGCACCATTATGTCTTCTGAGTGGAGTTTTAGTCCTCTGCCTACCCTTCTATGTCTTCATCTCTTTCATAATTTTCACAAGAACAACCATTTAACCAAACACTGCTGAACCTGATTTCCATGGGGTGCTGAACGGTCACTTCCTTGAGAACTGGAATGAGTGAGAATTCCTCTGCTTGTCCATGCTGAGCTCATCAGAAGGTGTGCTAGGTTTGCTGTTCTTCCAGGTACGTTGAAGGACAAGTGGGACATGAGTCCCTGAATACTTGAGTGCTTGGCTTTAGGTTTTTCTGCAGGGATAAGATAAACACTTGGCTTCTTCAGGGAGAAGATAAACACTGGAGGAGTTCTGCTCCACCAGGAAACATGGTGCAGTCTCATGTCTTCCCTCCACCATTATGTTTGAGACAGAGATGGAGACACGTCACTGACAGGCTGCAGCCATGATAAAGAAATCAGCTTCCCTTGGTGGCAGCACAGCCAAAAGCAGATGTGTGAAGAGGGGGGGAGACAATGCAGTGTCTGAGACAGCTGAGTGAGCTCAGGCTTCTCTTCTGCCTCCACCTGTGCAGAGGGGGATGCTCAGCTCTATCACTCCCGAGCTGTTTCACTCGCCTCAGCTGTGCTGTTTTGCTCTGGCATTTCTGTCTCTCTGCCTCCTTCTCTAAAGTTCAAAAGCTGTTACAGTGCAGGTTCCTTTTCTTGTTCTTGCCAAGGTTAGGATGAATTAGGCACGGGAAACAAAGTTTGAGTTCGGACTTGGTGATTTATTGTATCTTATCTATTTACAGACTATTTACAGACTCACGAGCCATGAGTTTTAACTAGCAAGCTGGGAAAACATGGCAAAATGACTACTACTAACTTTTTTCCAAGGTCTTTTAAATACTATTTACCCAATAATGAGATGACGCCTATATTATTGATGTTTTTGACCCAATGATGACCACTGAAGGTCTGCAATGTGGACCTTTTTCACCCAATTACAGAAAACCACCTAAACCTATGAAGAAGAAGGAAGAAGAAGTAAAGGGAAGGTCTTAGACAATGCCTGAAATCCTCCATCTTGGCTCAAAGACATTACTATAAACTAAAATAATAAACCTTAAGTTTTTCACCCTGTGACATCACACAACACCATTCAAACTACACATCCACAACCCCTGTGCTGTCACTCAATGTTAGAAGCTTGTTCTAAGGCCTCAGGTCAAATGCAATGTTCTCTTGTGGCTCAGTGCCTGTGAGCACAGAGAACCCAAAATTCTCAGCTTTTAGGATTCCAACAAAAAGCCACTTCAAAAAGCTGGAAAAGGGACATGGTTCACTGATGGATAAGCAGCTCAGAACCTGTGGAGAGGATGCATGAAATGACTGATGATGGTAGAGCAGGCATTCAGCTCTAGGCCAAACACGTGGCAGGGCTCTTCTGATGTTGGCTATTGGCATGTGTAAATTATTTTCTTCCTGTCTCTGTAATGGAGTTTATATTTACTTGACTAATATATCTTGGTAATTGTGGTAAAATGTTTGAAAATGACTTTGTGTTTGCGATTTTAGCCACTATCTGAAGGAATGGGAGGAGGCAACATCTTCCTACCCCTTCGTGGCAGCTTAAAATCATGTAGTTGGCACAGTTTGCAGTGATAGGGCTGATTTCAGTAGGATTTGGAGTATGTCCTTAAATCTGGGTTTCAAACACCTCAAAGCCCTCCCTGCTGTTGCTGCCTCAGTGGCAGCACCTCAGTGGTGTGTCTCCACCCCTTGTGGTTCTCGTGGAGGCTGCAGGAGCAGGGGACAGGGAAATTGCTCAGTTTTCCTTTTCCCATGTGTCAGAATGAAAACACACTTCAGGCACCTGGTGCACTTGGATTTTTTCATGAAATGAAGCTGTAGTTTTCCACTGTGCTGTGATCACAGCAACCCTGCCACAGAGATAATCAAATGGACAGGGGAATTGATGTGCCCTGGTGAGCTGTTGATTGTATTCATTCCTTTTCTGGAGTGACCTAAACAGAATCAGGATGATATCTTTGGATTCCTAGATGTATTTTTTTCCCCTAGCATTACAGTTATAGAGCTTATACACTACAAAGCAAACATGGAATGTAATATATTATAACTTGTGAGCTAAGAAGGATTCTCACACACTCCCAAATCATATGGAAACCCTGAGCTTGGCAACCTTCTTTCAGCCTCCATAAAAAACCAAAATCTTGCTGAATTTATAAGTTCAAAATTCCAAGGAGCATAAGTAGGATTCCCAGCCATAAATGTTCTGACCATGTCCAGTTTTTGCAGCCTGAGAAGCTGCAATGAAGTGCCACCTGTGCTTTCTTCAGCTGGACAATGAGGATAACTTTGGCCCATGGGTGACAATAAGCCAAAGTTATAACACAGCCATTTGGCAAGGGAGGACACAAGAAAGTGAAAAAAATGGTGATTCTAGTCTTCATTTCAAAGGAGTCAAAAGTTAACCCACTGTAATGAGTGTAGTATTTTATTTCTTTGTTGTTTTTTGCTTTGTTTTCCAACATAAAATAATTTAAATAAATGGACATATAGATCTGATGAAGCACTCAAATTCACAGTGACTGATGATAGATACTGCACTGAATTTTGCTTCTCTACTGTAGTGCATCTCCATTAAGGCCATTTCAGCTAATCTCACTAAGGATTCATTAATCAAGTGTAGTCAGGATGTCTGAAGGGAGATAATGAGGGGGAAGAATGGCCTATTGTTTGGATCTTACTATTCAGCTAGTTATTTTGTTTATCGTGTTCCATAATATTTGTACCCCAATAAATAAGTTCCAGTTGCAATTAGTTATTATAACAGATGGCTAGGCCATCTTTACTTACAAATTCAAAATAATTCCATAAATATATCAATTAATTTTGTGTATCCTTTACTTCACATGCCTATACAGTACCAGTTAGCAGTGAAATGGAAACAAGGTGGACTAGTGCATTTTAAAATTTCCCCCCTTTATCCAAAGATGCATGGAAATATAGTCCCTAATCCCTCATCTTTTTCTCTAAGCACTAACATCCTGCAGTATCAGCAGTCCTAAGTGTCTTCCAAACTTTCTCCTCTAAAATGCCCAAGAAAAGATTTGTTCATTTTTTACTTACTTTTTACTCATTTAGGATTACATACTGTATATCTGCCCCACATAAAGCTGTCACTGTATTACTTTAAAAAAAAAAAATGTTGAGGTTCTAAGAGCCCGGTGGGTTTGGAGACTGCTGAAGATGGGAATGTTTATAAGCTCTGTGATATTAACTGCAGCACTCAACCTCAGGTGACATAAAGCATGCAAAAAAGAACTTTCTGTCAGTTTTATTATTTCTAAAAAGGTTCCCCTTGAAAGAGAAGGGTGACCTTGCTCTGCTGAGCTGACATATGCCACTGAATTAATGGCTGGGCTTTGCTGTAGGGAAGCTTGCAGAAACATTACAACTCCAATGGCTGAGTTTGCTGCGCACATTAATCAGGGGAACCAAGATGATGTATCAAACACTCATTTAAAAGTAATAAAAACTAACTCTCTTTCTGCCCCCCCTCCCCCAAGTTTCTTAGAATTAGCTTGGTGTTGGTCATTACCTGTTGTCAAGGGTAAGGCTGCAGCAGGGCAGCAAAGCTCATGTAAGGGCTTTCTGAACTTTGCTTACTCCTCAGAAAAAGCACAAACGAGCTTTTGGGGACGGTCAGACTTGACTGTGACTTGGAGGTTATTTTTTTAATCTTGTTTCCATCTGGAAGGTCATTTGAAGGAACACCTTCCACTGAACACCCTCACTCCCACCTCCTCTGCCAGAGCACGCTGGTTGTGGGTGTGCTGGCCAGGCCTGGGGGTCCCTGTAAAACTGAACCTTTGGGACTGGGTTCCTCTCAGCTCCTTTTTGACCATATGAACTTTAGTCTTCACTTAAAGCAAACATGCTTCTGAGTAATTTCTCTCACACAGGAAATCCTGCAAAACCCTGCAAGGTCAAGACCTAGATAACACACAGCATCATTAACATCATGCTGCATAAGTAAGCAGGGAAAGGAATTTAATTGAAGCTGCTAGGTGATTTGGTTTTAAAATGTGAGAATTCGTCTGTGAACTCGGCTGGTTTGAAGAGGAGGGAGTTTCAGGAGAGGAAAGATGTTGGTATTTAAGGGATTAAAGATCAAAGCCTGCAATGCTTACGTAGTGTTTAACCAGCCTTTACTCAGGCAGCGCTCCCCTCTAGTGCAGTGATGGTTTTGTGGAGGGCGGATTTCAAGGCTCATCCCTTGGTGTTTCTGCCCATGTGCAAATGAAGGGTAAAAAAAGGAGAGCAGGGAGGTGGAAGTGCACATCATGCCAAATCCTTAACTGTCATTTTCATAGCTTCTCTGAGTTTGTCACACATCCTTAACCTTCTTTTAAAGTCATTTTCTTTTCATGGTTTTGTGTGCCACTGAAAGTCACTTTTAATTAAATGCCATATAAATAATAAAGTCTTAATTACATAATTATTGCAAATACCTGTGTGCATACTCCCAGAATTGGACAGACTGCCAGAAGAGCACTTGGAGTGACTTTTCTCACTGAGGACTGAGAGTGATCTGCAGCAACTGGGCAGGAACAGCGGTGCTCAAAAGTCAGGATCAATGTGCATTTAAAGAAAGTGGAGTCAGATCCCTTCCCCTCCTTGCACATTTTGCAACACTCACTCACACAAAACTTTCCAAGTGTTAAGCTAGTGTTTACTAAATTGCTTTCTTATTTAGTCCCTCACAAAGTTGTTTAATCAGGACAGCACATTTTTTTTGCCAGCCCAAACTGCCTCTTTGCTCAGACATCCTACATGGCTGCCCCTTCCAGAGGAAGACTTACAGACCTTGCAAACAATCCCACCCTCGTTTAACTTCAGGAACAGCAGCTCTGCCCTTGCTCTCAGCTGCCCCAGCTCCTGCCCAGGCCAAGGTGCCCCTGGAAAGCTCTGGGCACTGGGTTTCTGGTGGTGACTCTAACCAAGTTATTGGGAACTACGTGCCTCCTGTCAGCAGGGATTTAGGCTTGGGAGACCGAGGCTGGTACCAGTTAGAGGCACTGATAAAACAGCTGCTCAGTGTTTACCTTGGAGAGTGCAGTGTTCTCCTGCAGGAGTGTTAGGTATGATTAACTCATTTCTTAAATTCAGCTTTGCTTTTCCAGTCCTTTTCCACTGTTAAAATGAGGGTGTTTGATCTGAGGCTTCATGGTGGCAGCTCTGTTCAAAGTCCACTTTGCTCCCCTCTCTCCCCCCCACCTCCATGCAGCTACTGAACACCAGGCCATGATAACAACCAGTCTTTTATAGAGTCATTTTTAAGCCAGTTAAAAATGCCATTTCGGTAGATTGCTCTATTTGAGTTAGCAGGAACAAGCTGTATCTTTTTTATTGCCTTTGACTGGTGAAGTGCAAGGTTTAGGCTGTGTTTCATGTGGGCTATAAAGTTATATTAATGTGTTGGTTAGTGGTCAGACATTCTGTATGTGCAACTAACGTGTAAATAGGACAAATTCCCTGTGGTAGAGAGGTCATGATCTTCTTTCTGTTGTTGCTCCCCTCACCCTTTGGAGAGTTACTTAATCTTTTATGCAAATCCTCATTCTTTATACAAAAGTGAGGATTTTTTTGGCGGTGTTTGGTTTGTGGGTTTGTTTTTTTTTTCCACAGAACATCCAAAAAGCTATCAATTGCTGCCTTGCCATCTGGGAAAGTAGGAGACAATTCTTTTGATTATCTATGCAAGAAGATAAGCAGAGTGGAAATATTCATCCCTACTTGGTAACTTTTTCATTCTCAGAGTGGTCTCCTCCCTCTGAAGGGGCTAGAACCATCAGAGAATAGAACAAATGAATCAAATCCTGATCTCCACTTATCTCCATCAATCAGAGCAGCAAGAACAGGCTGTTCTCTTGAGAGCTGCTGTGTCTGCTTCCAAAAGAGGGAAGAAGACAAGTGTCTGTGGCAGGCAAGGAAATTGAGCAACATGCTGAGCTCTCTCTTTATTATTTCCAGTGTCCACGTTTACCCCTATACAGCTCACATGACTTGGGTAGTCTAAGGATGAATAGAAGCTAAAAATTAAAATGCATGGAGGAATTTGAAGAGATTTACTTGTGTGAGAGGGACAGTGCAAAGCCTTTGACACATGCAGGACTTAAAAGATATTTTGAATAGGACTTGAAGCAAAATAAAATGGACCAGAATTTCTGACAGCAGGCAACCAGATTGCTGAGCAGTGTGAATTGTCCAAAGAAAAATATGAGATGAATACCTCCCATAATGATTATTTATCAGGATAACTGCAGTCAGTTTTGGCTCAAAGGCTTTTTTTAGACACAGGGAAGCTCTGACTAGTTTGTCACAGACAAGAACTTACTTCTCCTATGATATGTCCTTACAAGGGAAGGATGTTTTATAACAGAAAGACACAAATTGCAGAACCTGTTGTTTTCTTACTATTTGCATACCATACCCTATTATTTTCTAGGGAAAGTGATAAGCTATTTACAGACAAACCAGACAATCCACTGCAGACTGTCCAAATTCAAATAAACAACAATTACATAGCACTTATCCCTTTAAAAAGACTAAAGTTCCTGTATTTCAGGGAATAAATGAAATGGGAGAAGATGGAAAAAGGTTTTCAAATACTTAAAAATATCTTTAATATTTTCTATTATGTTAGTTTGGAATACTGAATGGGAAGAGAGGAAAGTTGATGCGCTGATTTATAGAAATTATGTGACCAGTCCTTGTGCAGGAAAGCACAGTTGTTTCTCCCTGTGCCCATGCCTCCATTAGATTTTACTGAGCAAATTCTTATTTGCTTAACATATCCCTGGGTAGCTCTTGCATGAACTGAGCCAGAAAAACCACTTAACTTTATAGGATGCTGAATCCTGGTATCAAAAGTCAATAGCGTATTTTCTCTTAGTAGCTTTGCATTTACTTTAAAAGCTTCCCTTCACCTGGAAATAAGGCCTGTCCATATCTTCACAAAGTAGGTGTTCCCTGACACTAATGCAGTGACTGACACCACTGAAAGTAATAGTCCCATTCCCTTTGCAGCCAGGAGCTCCTAAATCTGCTTTTCGTTATCGGTGTAATGGGGTTGGATACGTTTTTAAAAGGTGGTGCCTATTGATTACTTAATGGAAAAAGTTAGTATAGAGAACTGCTGAAGCAGCCCTATTCAGTGCTCTCCAGTGCAGCAAGACCATTATCTAGAACAGTGGAAATCATCCTGTAACCCTTATTAATATTTAATAAGGATGAAGCAACATTGGAGTACACTACCAAATAGCCCAAGGCTGCTGCACATGTAGGATATAAGGTTGTTTCGAGGGTCAAAAAAGAATAACTGATTTCCCTGTGCTCAAGCTGTTCATAGGTAAGACCAACACTGAACAATGTTTACCCCCTTGTTCCTTTTAAACTATTTCCAGCACATCTGCACTTTAATATACACTTATTCCTACTAGACATATTGAAGTGTTGGAATGCAGCAGAAAGGTCAGTGTGTGTTTAGAGATTGCTGAGACAATTTTATACTTTCCCTTTCCCAGTATTGCTGTGAATCCCAGGCTCCCTTCTCCCTCCTGCTCTGTGCTGCAGGGCACATTTGGCTGGGTTGACAGGCTAGTGAAAGGTGTTAATCCTGTCTAATAGAACCATAATCCTCACGGCTGTGTTTTTATATCATACTGTTGAGCTAACCCCTTGTCACAGGATGTTCTTCATCTACTTAATGGCAAAGCTCTTTATGGGAATGTTAGATAAAATTATATGTACAATTCAAATTGTCATTTTAAATTTCACACTGTAAAAAACAAGCAAATAAATCACAATGTTTAGACAACAGATTTTACAATCAGTTAAGAGGAGAGCAGTGTGATTTTTGCCTTTTTTTTTCCCCTCAGTGAATAGTAAGTGCCATTATAGTTATCCAAAAATATTCACGAATCTGGGTCAGTTTCTTCAAATAACCTTTGGCTGGAAATATTTTTTAGGTTAGATGTGCTCAGAAATATTGGGGGTTGGGGGTGGGGAGGAAAAGAGGATGTCATTATTCTTTCAAGCTGCACTGCTTAGCATATGGAGCCAAAATATGGAGTTTTCTCTTCCATCTGACTCTGCTCAGGCTCCCACTGCTATGTCCACATTCATTTTTTGGGGGAGGTGGCAGAACTGGTTAATAAATAAGTTTGGGAAAACAGGGAACTACATCAAGGAGGGATTTCTCCTAAACTTCCCTGGAAGCAGCTCCATGCCAGCATTAAGGGTGCCTGCAGTGTGAAGGCAGGCAAAGGCACTGCCTCCCAAACCAGCCCTTTGCTCCTCCTCTTTTGCTGCCCAAAGAATGTTCTACCCCTGTTGCTTCTGAGGCTGTCTCATGAAAACTCTTGCCTGGTGGAGAAAAATGGAACTCTGTAAGAGGAAAGCTGGCAGCTCACAATCCTTTTGAGGCTCGGGAAGTTCCTGGATTGACAGCAAAAAGAGGGAGCTGGAGATGCCAGGTGAAGAGTGCACAGTGGGACATGAAAAAAAAAACCTGTGGGACATGAAAATATCACTCATGTGGCTGGGGGTGGGGGAATAAAGCAGTGGAGCAAGGAACTCCTTTGGCTGAAATCACATGGGCAAGGCAAAAGGATGAGTAAGTACAGGAAAAGCTGTAGCCCAGATAGTCTGAAATCACTTATTAAATCAGACAGAATGTATTTATTTTGTGGTTTGCTATTTTAGTTCAGTGGTTTTTTTCCCCAGAGGGGATTTTGAATACTCTAAAATAGTCTGGGATTATATTGCATCATATATAATAGTGAGCCCTGCTCAAGAAGTCTCATACTGCATTAAAGACTTTCATTTAGGATGGAAGAGGGAAGTACTTAAAAAAGAGAGTCATTCTAGATTTAGCTGTGAGTGTTGGTGAAGACATAAAAACAAGCTCTTAAAGACACTGTGGAATGGACAGATGTCCAAATTCTGGCTGTTTCTAGGGCTACACTTAAAAGGACTCCTGACTTGTCATCAATGCCAATTTGAAGCATTTTGCCATGGGCAGTGCAGTGTCAGGCAGCTCTGCCTGGGCATGTCTGACAGGTATTTCTGTATGACCCCACTCCTCAAAATCTGCTGTGCCATTTCCCTCCTTTCCATGTAATTTATCCATGTGCAGAAAGAGTGAAAACTAGAAAGAAGTCAGAGCAATCCATTCACTCTCTCTAAATGCACAGCTCAGGTGATGCAGCTTTGTTAAGCCAAGTAAAGCTGTGGCATGGCAGAAAATTGTACACATTTATGTTTAAAAATCAGAATTTCTAATTGGAAAATAGGGAGGAAAAGCATGAGGCTTGCCTGATTATTCTGTTACTCCCTCTGCCATGTGTATATTTTTGACAAGATGTATTCATAATCCTCAGCAGTCCTTGCTCATTCCTGATGGTAAAGAACCATAAATTGTCTCCCCAGCTGCACAAATGCATTGTATGAATTGCCACAATTTACACCACCAAAACCAAGTCTATTCCTTGTATCACCAATACGATACAAGCAATAGACTTGGGGTTTTTTTGAAACTCATAAACAAGTTTTTCTTACCTGCAAATAATGCATGGTTATTTACATGCATAAGTAGAATGAAGCAGATGTGGAAGAACTCATAATCATATCCATTCCCTAATTAGTATTTGAAGCAGTATTGTTTCTCTTACTTATTTTTCTACTTCTGCCTGTACTGCCACAATTTTTTCCCCCTACAGTCACCTCATATTTTCTTTCTAGCTGGATGTAGCAGTTCATGGTCCACTGATATGGAAGGGATTTTTAACACCAATAGGTGGCCTGACATTTTTATTTAAGTCTTAATGACAGGACAAAGCAAAACCCCCTCAGTGAGTCAAGGTTTGTCTTCTCTCCTTTTGCAGCGCACCAGCAGCTTTGGGAGCTTTGACCGTTTCAGGCACCACTCCATATCCAAGACAGATGATTCAGCTGAGGTCTGTAGAACACAAATTTTAAATTTCTCCAGTTCACTTTCCCATGACAGTTATGCCAAAAAAAAAAAAAACAAACCAAAAAACATTGTGAAGCTACTGTGTAAATTTTACAGTGGTGAGAACTTTGCTTGTGTACCTGCATCTTTCTGAGAGACTGAGGTCTTGACAAAATCACACCTAAACTTTGGCACTTTGATGTGAAAATAGAAACTATTAAAAAAAAAAAAAAAAGTGCATTTCACATTGGTGCATGCCCAAAGTAACCAGCACTTTACAAGTAAACCCACAGATGTCTCACTTTTGTTTTCAAGACCCCTGTAAAAAAATTCCCTCAATTCTTATTGATATTAGGGGCAAAAAATAATGGGAAAAAACGTTACCTACCATAAAATGTATTTTCTTTCTGTCATTCATGCATAGAGTATTGTGCAGCAAACCTGTTTAGGTACACAGTTTCCAAGGGAAATGGCCATGACTGAATTTTGTCATGCTAACTGTGTTAGTGTCCTAAATATCTCCTGGTAATTCCTGCCTCCATATGCTGCTTTTTATTGAGTGGTGGTGAGTTATTGCTTACTTTTTGATTTCCAAACAGATATCTGAGCTGGAGACCATAAGTGACATTGGGGAAGCAGTACAAATCAAAGCAGCAAACAATGGAGGAACTCTGAGTAAGAAGATGAGAGCCATTTCACTTACCATGAGGAAAAAGATGGGTAAAAAATACATCAAGGCCCTCTCTGAGGAAATGGTAAATACAGCCTTTCAGTGTTTGTTGGAAATACATGTGAAGTAAAAATATTATGTGCATTTTTTCTGTTCATGCTTCAACTGTCTTCAGCTGTGACAAACCATAAAACCAGGGTAACAACACAAACTGGATTAAGCCAGCTTTTGGTATGTACCAGCTTTTGGTATGTTTTTTTCATGTGCATTTTAGTGTGCACACAAATCCCATAGTAAGGGCCCAAGAGAGTCCTAAGAGTTTTACATCCTTTAATTTTGCTTTTTCATCAAGGAACATTTGTATGAATGTGTGTATATGAGCACAAAAAGAAACCTCCTGATGTGGACACAAGGGAATATTGGCTGAGCCCCAGCATCAGTCTGATGCTCAGTTTGTATGAAAAGCTTCATTAGAAGAATTAATCTCCCAATACAGTAATTATTTCTGCAGTCCATTTTGGAAAGGTCAGCCAGCATCCTAGAGAATTCCACCTCATATGCCTTATCTCCTTTTACCTTATCTAATCTTAGTGAAACTATCTTTATTAAACAGAAAAAACATAATCTTGCACATACTGTAAACTCTGTTTTCCCAGTACTTTGTGTAAGTAAATTCCAAAATTTAAAAACAGAAGGGAAAAAAACTTGTCATATTTAACAATCCTAAAAACATCAAGCAAGTCTGCATCCTTTCTCACATGTCAATATCAAATAAGTAAGGAAAAGAAATGAGGAACCTCACAAGTAGAAAATAATTTTTCACATGATATCTTTAGTTTTTGGAGGACCAAGACAAGGATCTGTATTTAACTACTTTAATATTTCTTTCTTTTTCTTTTTTTCTTAAAATGCAATTCATAATCATTATATTATATTTTTATATTTCCTTTCTCCCCATTTAAAACAACAATTCCTATGACAGAAATTCAATGGATTATGTGGTTGGACACACATGTAGCATGATCTTGATTCCTGCAGGAGATGATGACAATCAATACCAGCCTCCTGATTAATCTGTTATGCTCCTGGCTGGTGTAACAAGCCCAGTTTTTTGTTGAAAGCCAGTCTAATTCTTCATTTCAGTGCTCTGCCTGAGATGTACCTGCATGGGTCTCTACTTCACATATGCACTGTCATCTTTGCAACATCATCCAACTGGTGAATAATTAATTTTTCCCCAAATACAATATGCTGAAGGAAATTTCAGTTGCCTCAGGATATCACATGAACTGGAAACATGAATTCTGCTGAAAAATCCCTCCCTTTGAAAGATCATCCCTATTTCATTTATCTGTCACATTGTCTCTAACTTAACTGTGACTGAAATATGGATCTTTTTGTCTTGAACAGGCTGTGATTCCTGAGGTGTGATTTATTGCTATAAACTCGAGGGACCAATTTCATACACCATTAGACTTTGTGAGAGAAACATGTACCTGTTAATTCTGAAATGCACTGGATTTCAACGACAGGGTGAATGTTGGGCAGTGTGCTGAGCATGGTGCTACAACACACCAGTGCAAGCTGTCCCCAGGCTCCCATCAAGCAACCACCGTCCTCAGAAGTTCAGTGTAAGACACAGCTGTGTCAGCCACCTGCTTTCAGAGCTAAGCTTTGTGTTTCCTTCTCTGAGACAAGCAGACAAAATCTTATCAGGCTGCCCACAAATTTCCCGTCCCAAGCTTTCAGCTCTGCTGTGGTGTGTTGAAAGTCTTTCTAGCTTAGCTGTTTGAGCAGGGATGGAATGAAGTGAGTTGTGCAGAAACAAGACAGAGAATCTCTCCAGGATCATAAAGTACTAGGGGTGATTTGTTGGGCATGGTTAGTACCAGGCATCAACTTCTAAAATGCCTTCCCTCACAAAGGAGTTCTTAATAAAGTGCAATGATGAGCTAATCTCCAATGATGTTTTACAACAAACAGACAATTATTTCTCTAAAATACATTTCTTGGGGGTTAACATTTGATTTTTTGTGTTAAAGAATGAAGAGGGAAAAGATGACAGCGATCCTGGTGGTGGAACACAGACTGAGAAGGTCTCCCTAAAAACCAGTGACTCTTTGGAAAGTCTCTATAGTCTGAACAGTGGCCAGAGCTCATCTAGTAAGTACAAGACACCTCCACTCTTGTTCAGTTACTGGATCAATATAGTTATTGCTTATGTCTGTGGAATCAGAGCTGGTGATCAAAAATGCAATGGTGGAGAGCTCTTCATTCTGGCAGACAAAAGTGTAATTTGGTTAAATGGGTAGCAGCTAGGGGAGATGTCCATCTATCCAGAAATAAGCTGAGTGTTTTCAAGAGTGGAAATGCTAACTGAAGAAAAAAAATAGCATGAATTATAGGGCATATTGCTGTATATGTGCCATAAATTTTTGTGAGGTTATCACTGCCATAGTGCTGGGTTTGCAATCACTGGGTGCAGCCACACAAGCATCCTCTCCTGGCAGCCTGGCTGTGAGTTCATCCTTTGCCCTGGAGAGGTGAGGCAGACAGTCTCTCTGAGATGGTGGGGGTTGTGGGTCTGACCTGGCAGCTTTGGAACACGATGCAGAGAGACACAGCCCACCTGAAACCCACTGAAAACCCTCCCCACATCAGGGTAGTCTCAGGGCAGAGGAGTCTCTGATGAGAAATGTGCCCCTGCCTCACTCTGTGCTGCTCTGCTGTGGATATTTGCTGGGTGGCAGGGCACAGCTATCCCTGGTGACACCGCTGTGCCACCCTGCAGGCACTGCCTGAGCCCTGAGTGCAGAATGGAGCTGCAGCCCAGGCCATTTGCACTTAGAGTTAATCTGGCCCTGAGATGGAACTGTGCACTTAAGCAATCACCTCAAACAAAACCATTTTTATGATCATTTTCTGTGACGTGATTTGTGAAAATCGTATATGGGAGTTTACTTGCAGCACACCGCTGCTCTTATCTAAAAACATATTTGGATGGGATATTGCAGAGCTTGCTCAAATTTGCTTGAATTGCTCTGCTGATATTTTATTGCTCAACTTGGATAAAATGACAGGCAGAAATGTTGATAAGATTAAAATTTCCCTCTGCAATGCAGGTTCCTTTGATGTTTCAGCTAGCTCTGGAATGAAATAAAATAACTTCTACAGTACTTGTTTTCATTTCGCTGAATAAACAGGAGAAGTTCAGCAGAATTAATTCCCTAAATTGCACTTTTAGGGTACATTTTATTAATCTGCAGAGGTAATATTTCAAGAAGTCTGTAAATAAAATGTGTAGTCTATTAGTATCATCACCAGAAAAAGATTACTTTAGGGAAAATATTAATGAAAGATCTCCTACCCATTTTCTTCTGTCTCTTGTTGCACGATTTTTATTGAGTGTAGTCATCCTGGAACGTGTCAGACCCGCACAGAACACGCTCTGCCTGTGATTCTGGGGTTGGAACACTTCTGGGCTGCTGTGCAGGGTGACGTGTCTGGGCATTTGGTGCAGGGGTGTCTGAAGCTGCCTCTCTCTCTCCCAGGTGGGGTGACCAGCTGCTCCGATGGCACCAGCAACAGGGACAGCCTCCGGCTGGATGACGAGGTGCCCTACAGCGGGCCCTTCTGCGGCCGCGCCAAGGTGCACACCGACTTCACACCCAGCCCTTATGACACTGACTCGCTGAAAATCAAGGTGAGACAAGCTCCAGGAGCCCTTCTTTCCCACTAACAGTGCCAGGGGAATCACTTCTTACATGTGAATGATGCAGTTCATAATGAATTTTGAACCGCTTCAGCACGTGGAGCACTTAAAAGCGAGGCTGATCTGGGTTCACAATGCTTCTATAAGGACTTGGTTCAGACAAGGCTGCAAAGCCAAGTGCTGCTGAAGGCTTTTTAAGGCACAGATTCCAGGTGGGAACCTCTTCATGGCATCTCCCCAGATACCCCAACCCTCCTCAGAGCAAAATACATGTGGCTTCCCACATACATGGTCTGAGTAAGAAAAAGTAAAGTCTCACAGGATGTGAAGTTGTCTCCCCAGGCTTTCCCAGTCACCCTTAGGGTGTAGCCAAAGCTCAGTGGCACCCATTGCCTTTGATAAAAACAGTTTGCTTTCCTATTAAACTCTTCTTTAAGCCTATATTTGAACTGTGAGTGTTCTTCAGCCCAGACATGGCAAAGGGTGTGTGGGCTGTGTGAGTGAGGAAGAGGAACAACAAACGGGGGCCCAGTTGAACATTACTAAAAATACCCAGCCATTTAGACTCCTTTATTCTTCACAGCTTCTCCTTTTTGCCAAATCCTGTATCTCACACAGACTCCCTCTTCTCCTCTGTCCTACATGAGAGCTGTTACTCAGCTGGTAACACCTCAGCACTTGTCCTTTACTTCCACCCACATCTAGGGCATTTCTTTTAATACAGTTTAACTGTTTTAACTATTTAACTGGTCTAGAATGGCAAATATCTGCTGACTCATATAAGTTTCTTTTTTAGTCACTAGGGTGGGGTATTTTGGCATTATAAACTTAAGGGTTGAAATCCTCTATATTTATCACACAAAATTTCAGTACCCTGAATCTGAATTCCAAGTGCTTGGCTCGGAGCCACTGCCTAATCCTGACCTGCATCCACATCTGAAGCTCCTGAGCCTGTAGAATTTTGTAGAATAACATGTCCTTATAGAGCTTTAAATAAATGTTTGTTCAGTTTCCACTTCAAATGTGCTCACAGCTCTGAGCCCCGTGTTCTAACTAAATCAGGTCACCAGCTCACAGTCAATCTTGTACTTGGGTTGGTACCTAAACTAAGGGTGACCACTTGACCTGCTGATCCTTGACCAGATAAGAAAAGATGGAAGTCTTGGAGCTGTGGACACAAACTGAGTTTGATTTCTAACTTTGTAACAGAACCCCAAACTAAGTAGGCATTTGTTGGATAACTCTCCAAAGGCTTCCAGCATTTTTCTGTGATGTGTGCCAAGAAGTGAGGGCTCATTTTTGAGGTCCTTGGGAGCAAGTTGTGGAGGGGGTATGACTTTGTAAGAGCCTTTTTACTGTGAGAATTACTCAGAATGACTGTTTCCTGAGCTGAGGCCTTGGTTCTCACAATGTGGCTGTGAACACCTTTACCAGAAAGCCCTCTTGAAATAGCTGTGTTGTCACCTTTTGAAGCACTCATATTCGTTAAGGGAGTTAAATGCTTTTTAATATCTTTGAGAAATGTAGCCAGTATTTTTTACTGTAAAATTGGTAGGAGTCCACCTTTCACATGGATCAGCTATCTGTTTTTGAAGACCCCTGAGAGGCTAGATAATGAGATTATTCTGTAAATGCTATGGCACATATTTTGAAAATAACCTTACAGTAATCCCTTGCTTTTTGTCAAAACTCTGCTTACTGCCCATGACAAAAGTTAATTGCTGATGCAACCCCATCCCTTTTCAGGGACCAAATGGAGCACAAAAATAGCGAGAGGGGCTGCTTATGCTCACCTCTCCTTTGCAAAGGTTTGGAGATAAGGACTAGCTCCACTTTCTGTAATTATTTTCCTGGGATTTTAGAAAAGCAAAGGCACTAAATCTAGGTAATTAAAAAAAGTTGCCTCACACTGGCTAGTGCTGGTTTTGGTCCATAGGGGAAAAGCTACATATAACAAACCAGAGATGTAAGCAGTGGTGTGCTTTTTTCATTGTTCCAGAAAGGAGACATCATAGATATCATCTGCAAAGCTCCCATGGGCATATGGACAGGCATGCTGAACAACAAAGTAGGGAATTTCAAGTTCGTTTACGTGGATATGATCTTGGAAGAAGAAGCTGCACCCAGAAAGATAAACCCACACAGAGGAAGTGAAAGGACCAAGTCTAAAACATTGCAAGAGCTCCTGGAATGTGTCAACCTGCAGGTAAGGCAAGGCATTTCCCAGGTCCATTTGAAACATTCCCTTTCTGTGTCATCGGGTTTGAATGCCGTTTACAGGCAGGAGGAGAAAGGCAGCTTTCAGCAGTTTTCATGTCAGCAGAGCAAAGCAAAGCAAAGCAAAGTAAGGCAAAGCAAAGCAAAGCAATGTCATGTCTGTCTTTTCTCTGATGTGAGTGATGCCAAGATGATATTTTTTGCCTTTTCTTTTATATACCTTTTATATAACTTCTATGTATCCTCAGTATTCTTAGTGTGCATACTTGTAATTCCTTAAGTCTGATAACTTAGCATAGCCCTAGTATTCTGTCAGGCCAGGAGACCAAACATCCTAAAGGTCTTGTAGTAGGAGGGCAGAAACCCCTATGCTGTCTTGGGAAATCAAGGTCCTCTCTAGACCATATCCTGTAAACTAGAGATTTGGCCCCTCCAGGGAGAAATTCCACAGATGAGGGAATACCACACCATTCATCCAGGCCTCCCATTGGGACACCCTTGTTAGATAAGCTAGTTTGTAAGGTCTATAAATTGTATCTGCAATCTCTTGTGTGTGTGCATTGAGGCACATCCCACCTTGGCAAAGTGGTGCACCATAAGGATCCTCATTTAAAATACCAAGGTAAAAACCCCTTATCCCTTAACTCTGTCTGGCTCTCAATTTTTAAGACCAGGAAAGGCATCATGAGTAGCTTATAGAACTGCATTTTACCTCTTTATGTCATTGAGCTAGGAAATTCCACTCAGAGAGGGACACAGGTGACTTGTCAGGTCAGCCTGACTGCAGTTGTGTGCCTGAGTACAGGAGATGTGTGGCTGTGGGCATTTCAGAGACAGAGCTGCAGTCTGACTCCAGCACCAAAACTGAGAATTTGTGTTTCTAATTTCTTGTGATCTTTAGGGAGCAATAATGTTTTTGCACAATGCTCATGTTGCATCTCTCCCTCTCTGCAACCCTAGATCTTGACTGAGTGTCAAAGTGTAATGGGGTCATGATTTACAAGTAACATTTTTTAATAAGGGTAATTGCTTTGCTGCTGATGCAAACAGTCCTTTCCCTGGAGCATGCACAGAGTTTTGTCCTGAGTCAACACACAGCTCAAGGGGGACCTTGTGAGACACAGCAGGGCCGAGGGCTCCCTCTGCTTCCCCCCTTGCTTGTATTGAGGGGTTCCTCCTGTGAAAAGATAGAGCACTCCTTTCCTCAGAGGCCCTCATGGCCTCAGCATGGGTGACACCCATGACCCCCCAAAAGTCCAGACACTCAGCAGATAAAGTAATTTCTGAGAGAGCTCTGCCCTGCTCCTGTTTGCTGCTGGACTGTGCTGTGGAGTTCAGGCACAGATGTTGGCATGACATGAAGGACCCTCAGGCATCTCTGCCTCTGTTCCCTCTTGCTCTCCACCTCTGCCAGAGGTAAGTCAGTTGGACTGGAGAATGGAGCCCATTTCAACCTGGCCAAAAAGAAAAAGTGAAATTGTGCCTATTCCTCTACTAAACATAGAGCTCGTTTCCATGAGAGGATTTGCTTGTTTCCTTCCATAGGAATATGCCTCAACCCTCCTGCTGAATGGCTATGAAACTCTGGAGGACTTAAAGGATCTACAGGAAAGCCACCTTATTGAATTAAATATTTCAAACCCAGAAGACAGAGAAAGATTGTTATCAGCAATTGAAAATCTGCAGGACTGTGACAGTAAGTGGTTAAGATTTGTTAAGTGTAAATGCACTAGTATCTTAAGCAATAGAGAGCTTAGTTCAAACAGCTCCAGTAAAGAATTTTCTTATTTTCTCTCTTTAATTTTTTAAAACAATGTTCTGCAGATAATTACAATTTTTTTCTTCCCTCACTTCATCCCACACTTAAATCCTTATCTAAATTAGCTTTTTTTTATGTAGGAAAGTACTGTAAAAAAAAAAATATATATATACACACTAATAGCTGGTTTGCATTCTTCTCTCAAAATTAATCTAACTTGTGTTTGTGGTGAGCTTCCAAGAGTTGAACTTATGGGGTGTGTATATGCTCACCATTTTGTTTTCTTCACTTGTTCCTTTTGTGGGGAGTGGAAAAGTTAGGATACAAACCAGGAAAAACTTTTCTCATGATATTTTAATGATATTTCTAGTATGACTTCGAATTGTAAACAATTTATGTCAATTTTGTAGAAACTACAGCTAAGCAGCTACTTAATTAGACACTCAACCAAAACAGGAAGTGTTTTTTGTCTTCAGTAGTATTTGTGCATGCTCTCCCTGTGCTGAGCATCAAATGTGCACTTCTAATTTAGAAGCATAGGAAAGAGAGAGAAGGATGAACAATGTCTTCCCCAGATAGTTTAATATCAATTTTTGTCAGGCATCCACTTATTATCTCCTCAGTATGAAGGCAGCTTTCCTTTTTATTGCTGAAAGTTTGGGCTTTTTTGGAACCCCATTTGTACATTAAAGTTGTTCCTGTTTTTAGTCAGCTTCCAGAGAAAGGCTCTTGCAAACATGTTGGAGTGGCATTAGAAAGGTTTTCTTTGCCCTCCAGGTTCAGAAGTTCTTTCTGGTCTGTAGCTTTGTGAGATGACAGGTTTGAAAAGAACTCTTGAAGGGCTGTCTATGTATAAGAAACAATTGAAAGAGTGATTCCAGAAAAAAAAAAAAAAAAAAGGTTATATTTTGCAGGAGTTTTATCACAGGATCTGCCAGGAAGTCACCTGGAAATGTATATACTGAGCATAGTGTGTTTTCTGGGGGGGAACCAGCCTTGCTGTGCTTTCTGCACATTTTGTTGTGAATGTTTTTCCATATTTAACACCAGAAAAATACTAGAGAAAAATGCTAGATTGTCATTTTGCAGTCTTGCATCAGTGTGAAAGCCAAACTGAAACATTTTGGTTTCTAACAGACCACACGAGTGTCAGACTGCTCTGTAGTGGTGAGAGCATGGCTTGCTTTTCAGATTTGCTGGGTAACAAAAAGCAGAACAAGCAGCTTTTGATACTGAGGGTGTCTTAACACTTAATGTTCTACATGAACCTGTGCAAGAACCAAACCTTACATGTCCCATATACTGAGAATTAATATATTCATCTTCATTATCCAAATTGGGTTCTCCCTACTTTGGCAGCATAGGATTAAGTCACTTCTCCAGGCAAAATAGTGCTCCTGATGTTATCTGCATGGTAGTCTAATAGTTCAAATTCTTGTAACAGCTCTGGGAATAATAACATTAAATCTTATAAAGTGGTCCATGCTTCAGAATCAGTGATGACACTGTAGTCATATTTCAAGAGAAGAAATGAATATTTGTTTCACATGCACTTTAGATAGGCGTAGCAAATCTTTCCAGTATTCAAATTCAATCAAATAATTTTCCCAGAATTTATGAATGCTCACAGGCACCAGAACCACAACATCCTTCTGTGTCATGGCAGCTATGAGCATTCATTTCAGTCTAGTTAAATTTTGTAAGACTCATGTATATTTTAAGGTAAGCCATCAGTAAATGCTGTCCTAGTTTGATTCTTGAATCCTTGCCTTGTGTGCTTGCACAGGGATCAGAGCATTTGTCACATGACTGGTGGGGACAGAACTGAACAACCTGTTCCAGAAAGAAGGATACTAAAGAGCAGAATGGATAGAAGCTATCTGTTAAGTTGTTATAACAAAAGACAGGGCGTCAAGATGATCTTGGGGATAAGCTCCATGTGAGTCTGACGTTGTTCAGATCATTTGACCTCTCTGTCCTCCTGTCAATCAGATTGGAAAATTGGGTTGAAAGAGCTGGGTGCTACTGTGAAAGTGAATTCTGCATCTGGGCTGAACTTTCCTGGGTCAATATTTTTTTTTCCTAAATGGGCATGGCTCAGTTCAGCATAAATGATTTTTTAATTAAAATTGATCTTGTGCATTGCTTAGAAGTGAGCTGCATAATTACCCACAGCTACCATGTAATCTGTTTACTGGGTAGGAGAATTCTAGACAGACTTTCAGCACTTTCCAGGTAAAAAGTTCACTTTTTAAAAATAAACTTCATGAAAAAATAAGCTAAGGCCATAGACTGTATTTACTGTTCTAGGTCCATCTTTCTCACAGAGCTTCCATGTCTCTGCACTCCATTCATGCTTCCATGAAGCACGTGTTTGATTCATGGATGGAGAGTCAGGGATGGCCCAGAGTTGAATTACAAGGGTTTCTGAGTTTTTGTGGCACTGCTATTACTCAGAACAGCCAAGTGTGCTGGAACATAGCCTCATTTTACTAGACCCTCCTATAAATGTAGTAAAACAAGATTTCGTATTTCTTTAATGTGAAATCTGATCTTGTGAGATGTCCAGCAGTTTTTACAAGGCTTTTAATTTCTTTGTCATTTCTTGGCTTTTTCTTGACATTTATTGTATGTTATACTAAGTAATTTCTTCATGACACATACTCGTGGCATATAATTAATTTTGCAGAATAAACATTTATGGAGTTTTCTAACCAAAAGACCTGAAACAGTGGTTTCCACATTATATGCTACTTAAAACCATGCAAAATATAGGATTTTTGGCAGTGACATTTTTTTAATCTTACATTTGATTTAGACCTGAATGAATTTTAAAGAATAAATTTTACCCAGCTTATACCATGAATTTAAAAAAGTAAATTTTATTTAGCAAATGCTATGACACAGTGTTTTTAAAGATTTTTCTTTCTGTTACTGCACTATCTTCTCTCTCCCTTTTGTGGGAGTCCAGGCCCAAATTCATCATATTCAAGGACTTCATGTAGCAAGGTTATCCTAGAACTACAAGGATTTGTAAGCTCCTCATGACCTTCCAACCCTTCTAAGATATCTTTTTAGATTTTCTACAAGTTGTTCAGACCTATATATTTGGGGCAAAAGTCTTGGTTTCCATGAATTCATGGCTGTGAGAGAAAAAAGAAAAAAAAAAGGCTTTTTCATAAAGTATTTCTTAATAGCTTTCCATTCTTCTCCCAGATGGCTTCTAGACAGGAGATGGATGTCTGTGCTTTTGCAGGATGCTATTTTTAAAGTGAAGCAGTTGCTGGATAGTTAATGAATAAAGTAATAAAAGAAGTTTGGAACTTCTTTTCTTGACCGTTTCCCAGGACACACATTTTTGTGTGTGCAAAATAGGCTTGATTCTCTTCTCACATTGAGCATTTAAATCAAGAAAAAAGTCCCTGAAATCCACTGGGTTACACTAGCCCAAAGTTATTCTGAGCTAAGGAAAAATCAGACTTCATTGGATATGTGCATCCAGTTAATTTTATGGAAGAAGGTGAGAGTGTGCAATTTGGGGGATAATATTTAACACTTATCTCCCAAATCCATTTCCTTAGCTTACTTTTCATATTTAAGTGTAGATCATACTTTGAATTCCACTACTTATACCAAATAAGGTTTATTCTTTATTTATTGTTCTTGGACAGCAAGGTAGGAGACAGATAAGGACACAACTCACAGCTCAGTCACATTCCTTATGGGAGAATCAGGAACCAAGAGTTTCATTTTATACTGGCCAGCCCCTTTCAATACATGGCATCACACAATATCTTGTCAAGGTCAAATATTGATCAAAGACAATCTCCCCTTTTGTACTGTGGTGCAACTCATTGGCCTGAACATAATCTTGCCAGATTTCCCAAGGAAGATCATCCTTGCTTGAGCATTAGTATTTTTCACCTTTTTTTTTTCCCCAGGCATATCTGTTTGCTTCCAGATTTTAGATAAAAAAAGAAGCTTCTCATTTCTGTTTTCACCACAAGTTCTCACATCAGTTCAATAACTTTTCCCTCCCACAAAAGCTATGCCACTGATTTGAGTGAATGCAATATTTCAAGTTTTGTATCTGTAAATATCCACAAAATATTTGGTCTTTTGAATGCCCAAAGTATTGCACAAACCACTTCAGGTTTCTCTGCACCTTTTCCAAGAATTAACACCCTTTACTGCTCCAAAATGATCCTTTCTGAGTTTGATGCTCTGTGAGTTCTCATTTCATTTTCACACTTAGCTGGTCTGACTGGTACAGGTGATACATGGCCTGTGTGCACACACAGGAGTTCTGGCTTCATCCTCCAAAACTCACTTTGTTCAGGCTGGCCCAGGGACAGGGCAGGGAGCAATGGCCATCAGCTAAAACACAACAAGTTCCACATCAACACGAGGAAGAACTTTTTTCTGTTGAGGGTGGCAGAGCACTGGAACAGCTGCCCAGGGAGGGTGTGGAGTCTCCTTCTCTGGAGACACTCCAAACCCACTTGGACACGTTCCTGTGTCACTCGCTGCAGGTGACCCTTCCTTGGCAGGGGGGTTTGGGGCGGGTGATCTCCAGAGGTCTGTTCCAAGTATCCTGTGATTCTGTGGTTCTGAGTCTTTAGTTACTGAAAGGTGCTCTCAGGACAGCACCCCAGCACCTCCCAGGAGGGCAGTGAGTGACTCAGCCTAAAGCACAGCACTCCTAGCCCAGTTCTCCTGGGCAAAGCCCACAAACTCTCCGGGAGTACACTCAGGAGGTTTGGTTTGCTCTTGGGTGACCTTTTTCTTCAAGGCAAAATCCAAGCCTCCTGCCACTCATCTGGTTTAAACTGGCATAACTGCACAGATGTCAGAGTGACCTCTGTGCATTCTTGAGTTGAATTCCCTTAAACCCAAGATTAAAGTGCTTCCCTAATCAGGACTTTAACCTCATTAGAAAGGGGAAAAGCGCTGGTGAAGGAAAAAAGAAATCTATCCTTGCACGTGTCGTGCACATCTAAGTATTGAATAACAAAAACTCATTTTAAAGGTCTAAATAGTGAGGAAGATAAGGGATGCATCACACATCTCTTACCAAGGCTAAAGGCCTCACATTTTTTTCAGAAGTCTGAATATAATCCTACTGTCAAAAGGAGTACTGGAATATATGTGTCAAAATGATGCATATCTTGGGCTCTTCTGGCCATATCATAGACAACAGTGACTGAGAGCCATTTATCTTATGTGAAACTGCTTTACTGTAGAAAAATGATAGGACTTCCATTTGTTGATAAGATAGTTATTTCTGATGATTCTGCAACATCTAACAGCAGTTTAATTTTATCAATTCCTGTTTTCTGTGCAGCGTGCCTTTCTTCTGATCTCCAAAAGATTAAGGCAGCAAACCTACCTTTCCTAATGTAGGACTTGAGCATGTTACATGCTAGAGAAAGGACTGAAGTAGAATGGAATCGAAGAGCCAAAAGCTTAAAAAGAAAAAAAAAACGAGCAAAAATTGCTTTGCTTTTCTCATGAAGCAACTTCTAAAACTGCATGCTATGTGTTTTTGTAATACTCAGCATCCTGTTCAAGTGGTTTAGTAGTTACTGCAAGATATCAAAGACTGCTTTAAAGAGGAAAAAAAGGCACCAAAGTTTGCTTTCAGTCTTTTCTTCATAAAAATGTATGGGATGTTCTTCCAACTTTTTCTGGTTGGAATGAAAAATAGGAAATACATTTTATTGTCTCAAACACCTGCATATTTTTGGTTTTCAGTTTTTCATGTAAGAAAATTCAACTGGTTTTACAGGAAGTTTTGCATATATCTATGTCTTCTAAATAGAAATTTCTCATTTTCCTAATTGACCTAAATTCAGATTAAAAAAAAAAAAAAAAAGAGAAATCTCAGTTCCAAGCTTGTCTGTGCATTTTTCCCTGAAACACACTAGGGAGACATTGATAAAAAATATTAGGGTCTGTTGTTCACGTAGGAACTGCTCAGATTATCAAAACAACCAGTTGCAAGGCACTAATACAGTGACTGAGACTGCATTTTCCTATTAATCCACTGGTTACTCGGTCTTCTTTCCATTGTAAAACAAACAAAGTGGGTGGGGGCTCCTGTCTGACCTTGAAAATGTAAACAGGATTAGCCCTTTTTAGGTCAGTGCTTGCCAGGGCAGCAGAGGAAAAGGCAGCAAGCAGCATTAGAGAGCCGAGGGGATTAGGGGGGAGGCAGCAGGGCAGGAGGGCTCCCAGTGCTGCACAAGACTTGGTTCCCTTTGCCCTGCTGGGGTGGTGCTGCAAGGAGCTGGAGACACACTCAGGACAAGGCTTTGCTATTGTTTATGCTGAGCTGCTTCAGTCGCTCCTGGAATACTTTCACCGCTGTGATGCCTTTGTAATTCCTTCCTGACTTCCATCAGAAATCAATTGGGCCCTACATGATCAAATATTTTCCCTGCAAAGAGAGAGATAACATTTGACATGACAAACTGTGCTCTGTAAAGTGAGAAGGAGATCAAACAGTTACAGATATCAATTAAATCTGCTGCACAGTGTGCTCTTCCACACAAGCGCAATTAACCGCTAATTTATTTGGGAACAAGGTGGAACTTTCATTCCTTGGAAAATATTTAAAGTAATTTTAAAATTAATTTTCTAAATACATCTAGTTATGCCTATACCCTCAGACTTTATTGAAACAATAACAAAGTTGAGACTTCGGATTCTTTAAAAACTCAGCTTAGTTTTTCAGTTTATTAGGCAATGGGAAGTTAGAAGATATTAAGCAGATTCAATCAAGCCAAACAAATCTACAAGACTTACATCAAGACTTCAAAATGTTTCTCAATAAATCAAGATCAAAATGTTTCTCAGTAAATCAAGATGCTTTGTGAAATAAGCTTGTTGAAATCTCACACAATGAAAAAGGTCTCCAAAGAAACTCTCACACTGTTCCATTTCAGTCTAAAAGAGTGAAAAATTTCAGTCTTTATTTGTAATTTATTTTGTGTTATTCAATACAGATAGATAGAAAAAAATCAATTTTAAAATCTTTCCCATTTTACCAAATGTTATAATTCCCAACAACAGAAATAAAAGTCAGTATGAGCATTCTTTGTGGAAATTTTAAAATTCTAGGAACTAAAATAGATTCAAATTTTGACTCAGCACTAAATCATTCATAGCTTTGGACTTCTATTCTGTCTGAACTTGAATTGAGACAGTTTAAATACGACTAAAGATCCAGAACTTGTTGTTTAAGCAAGGAGGAACAAATCAAGTGGAAGAAGGGAACTTACTTTGCAAAAGCAAAAAGGTACCATTCTTCTGAAGAGCTAAAAATCTGAGCAAAACCATCTGTTTCCTCTGAGATGTGTTCCCTATCCTTTGTTTGGAAAGCCAGATACAGTTTGAAGTAAAAACACAGCTACAGGAGGTTGATAACAGCACAAGAAAAGAAGTAGGAAATGGAAAGATTTATATTTTAAAGTTTGCTTTTTTAAGAAATTTACTGTCAGTAAACAGGTATTTCACAGCCAGAGAACAGGAAGAGGAAATTTAAAACCAGTACATGTAACTTTATATACTTGTATGTCCTCTCTTGTTGAGCTTTTCTTGAGAGGTCTGCTGATACTGCCACTGAGCTCCAGATTTTTGAATTTGAACAGATTATTCATCCAGCACCTAAACAAGGGCAAATTATTTGCAAGATAATTTGCTTCTACTTAGTTTTGGAACAGTGTTCAAAAACCATACAGCAGAAATTAGGCATCTTAGCTTCCTCTGAGGTTTCTGTGTTTTGGAAAATAACCTTCTGGATATCAAGCTGAGCTTAGGAAGTTTCCATCAGCCACCCACTCCTGCAGAAAAGCTCCATGCTTTAGAAAAGCTGGTGACCATGTCATTGTGCTGAGCACTTCTGAAGGCCAGTGCATCCTCTCTCCCTGCAGGGAGCACATCAGGAGCTGGGGGCTGCACTCCAAAGACACAGAACTGTGGTGCAGTGTGTTCTAAACCAGGCACAGTGGGATCCATGGTTAATTCAGTATCCCACTCTGGGATACACAAGCATGGGAGGGGGAGAGGTTCCAGCTCTGCTGAGGGCACAGTGACTGTTGCACTGTACACAGCCTGAAGGACCTCAGCAGAAAGGATCAGTCCAAAGCCTCCAGCATTCATCTCTGAGAAACATCCAGAAGGAAAAACAACCACCTCAATGTCAACTCAGATGTTGTTACACTCGTGTAATCAGACTTTTAATTCTCGGGTGCTGAGGTTTCTGTTTCTGATGGACAAAAGATATTGATGTAGTCATGTGTAGATTACCAGCTCTGTTTCCAAAGTTCTTCAAGATCAGTCATGCTGCTATCTCAGCTCTTTCCCAAGGTACTTGTATTGACATTTTTTTCTTTCTTTTTCTATCTTTCTAGTTGAAGAACAGCAGGAAAGTGAGGGTGGTCAGGAGACGGAGAACTTAAGCCTTCACCAGAGTTTTGACAAATCACAGTTAAATGACTGTCCAAGAGATTCTGGCTGTTACATCTCATCAGAAAATTCAGATAATGGTAAAGAAGAAGCAGACCCAGAAGCCCTGTCTGACATGGTGCAGTCAATAACAATCAGTGAGTCAAACTGATTTGGTCCTGCTGCTTTTCTGCAGATTTTCAGAAAAGACAATCACATTTGCCAGTGGGATGGTACAGAAGCAGAACACAAAATGTTCTCAACACTGAAAATCTACTTTTTTTCTGATTCATGTTGCTCTAAACTTTTCACCTGTGGACATTTGATAGCCTCATGTTAGTTGATAATAAGAATTTCTCATGTTTTTCTTTTCAGTGAATCCCCAGGTATTTCCCTGAAAAAGTTTATACAAAAGTATTTATAAATATTTGTACAGCAAATGCATTTTCTATGATAGTAAAGAATTTTTTTAGGTAGTGGTTCATAACAGTTCATTCCTGGAACTGTCCAAAATGTAAATATAGTATATATTTATTTTAAAAATATAGGGATTAATCACAATGTCTCTATTCTCAGCTGTGTTTTGCTGATTTGTGTACAGAATGTATTTTCATCGATATATCATCATAATAAAAAGGTGGATGCAGTCACACCCTACTTTAAAAAGCAGCAAGCCAATTCTCACTAATCTTAAAGCTGTTTCACACCACTTTCCTCCAAAATGAGCTCTAAAGTAGACTGTCATTTCCTGCACTTGTTCCTGCAGGCATGAGAGAACTGTAGGGTGAATCTGAATTCAGCTCTCTGTGGCCCTTATCTGGTGGAAGAACAGAGCCATCCAAATGGCTTATGCAGTGGCAATTTCTGAATGGTTCTTTTCAGACCTCTTCTCATTTGTCCCAAGCATTATACAGAGAATTCAGACTTGGAGGAAACAACCATCAGGAGCAGTGCTATGCTTTTATGGTAACGTTTTGTGAAGATATTGCCCTTTGTGTGTGGTGTGAAGTTTGTTAATAGAGTATTTGTTTGTATACAGGACTTGGAATGGTTATTGTACATGACTGATGTTCATATGAGATTTCCTTGTGTTTTCCCAGTATATTTCACACTGGAATATACTGTGCCTGTCTTCTTTTAAAGTACTTCCTTGAATAATAAACAAAATCATGTGTTTAAGCCCGTGAAAAATACTTGATTTTTATTGTGGTCATTACATTTCAAACACTGCTGTCTTCTAAGACTAACAGAGTAAATGCTAATTCCACTGAGCATTTTTAGCATGCATAAGAATCTGTGTATCAAATCAATAGAGAGACTTTTTGCTAAGTCATTAGTCACACAATTTTCATAATTTAAGGCATTTTGCATTTATGTTAAAAAGTTTCTACATATTGCTGACAACTTGAAAGAAAATCACCTTCAGAAGAGATGAAACACAGAAATTTCCATCCCAAAAAGAGTATTTCTGAAGAAGCTATAAACAAATGGAAATATTTTCTCCCCTTCTTTTTCTTTTCCTCCAATGTAAGTGTTTTCTGTACTTTTCATGACTTCTCAAAAGACTGCTGCTGTCAGACTCCTAATACACAAATCTGCTTTGAAGGTTGTAGTATAAAAGTTGCCATTTTAGAAAATTAACAAGATTTCAAAGATTTGGAGTAAATAAAGTCTGTTTAGAAAAAATACACCAGAAAGGGAGCTACTATCGTTTGTTTCTAGTTTTAACTTACTTTTTATTCCAGCAACAAATGTCATCATTTAGCAGCAATGACCCCGTACTGCCAGGCGTGGTGGGGATGCAGAACCCTTGGTGGGATGAAGGATGTGAGAGCTTGTATCAAGCAGCTATATTTGCTTCTTAATGCTTTTCCAGCCAGTAGTGTATCATGACATGCAGTACTGGCATTATTTAATATGACTTAACTTCTGAAAGAATGGGTTTGAATTGGCTTCTATCATCTCCTCATTCTAGAGAAGGACTGAATTCAGCTTGAATTCCTCTCAGAGAAGTTTATCTTTTGGCTTTTGTGGCAGAGGCATTTAGTCTTCAGGTTCTGAAGACATCTGCAAAATTGCTGGACCTGTAGAAGTATGTTGAATATTGTTAAATATGACTGTCAAGAAGCAGCTGAGTTAGCTGGGTCAAGGACTAAAAACCACTGAGACCAGAGCTGTGCCCTGAGGTAAATACTCTGAGAAATGTTAACCTGCACAGGTTTGCAAATGAAAATAGGCCTCCCTAGCCAGTTGCAGTGAGACAGGCAAAGCTCTCAACAGAGCAAAATACCCAAAAGCTGCTCTCTTTTCCAGGAATTAAACTCTGCCTATTGGGCTGATGGCAAGGGGAAACATGTGCAAGGTTAAGTAGTTGGGAACAAAGGACGTGAGTTGCAACCGCTCTGGTCTCCGAGCAGCAAGGCTTTGTCCAAAGGGCTTCTTATTTAGAAAAATGCATCAGCTGAAAGCTTGTTTGAGAATTTTATAGCTTCCTGCAAAGGCACAGCAGATTAGATCTCAAACTGAGACACTTCCTCTCTCTCACACTGTTCTGAGAAAAAGAGTGATGAAATTTTATGCCACAAAAAAAAAAAAA
>VWYE01009238.1:341155-366067 GCA_013398995.1 Alaudala cheleensis | reverse complement strand
AAGAATATATCATAAACACAAACAACTTTTGAAGACTTTTGTAGTTTTATAGCTACAGCAAAGAGACTTTTTAAAACTAGGAGTTAATATATTGTGGTCTATGTTTCAGATGGATCCATCTTCACATCATACAAAGCACTGCTGCTTGGGGAGGGGATGTCCGCCCTAGCCTCGCTAAGGTAAGACTTTGGGAATAGGTGATGTAATATTACACGTGGCCAGGGTGTAATTAAGCCATGCGGAGATTACATCGAGTTCTCTGAGGGGCCTGAGAGATCTAGAGATGGCTTAATAATGTGAGACCACTTCCTCAGAGGATGCCGTGTAACAGAAAAAGATTTAATAAAAAGAGAAAATAAACAGTACAATAAAAAGAAAAATAAGCCGTAACAGGTGCAGAGATGTAGCACCATGTAAACACCCCTGAAAAAGTGCAGAAAGGCTTTGTGTAGTGGTTTAAATACTTAATAGTGGAGGCAGTGCCTTGGCACACTGCCCAATAAAGAACAGTTACATTGTGACAGACAGGGACAGAGACCTATCCACATCTCTGTCCTGGCACTGAGCCAGTAGCAGCCTGGAGAGCAGAGAACTATCCAGGGCTCTCTCCTTTTAAGTCTTATGGTAAAACTAAACATATTTTCCCTATAAAGAAAATATCAGCCTGGTCTAAAGCTGCATTCCTACAAATAGGAATATTTCTAAGACTATTACTTAAAAAACATAAACATAAAAAAACATTTTCTTGCCCCAGATGGAAATTTGAAACACAGCAAACTAGAAATTTTTGTCAGAACTATGGTATACTCTTAGCAATTGTGGCTTATTCAGGTTACTCATTTCTCTCAGTTGCTCACTGTCTGAAAGAATGTGGTTCTTTATGAAGCCTGTGTTCTTTCTGAATGCTCTCAATACATGTTTGCAAGCTTTCAAAAGTCCATATCTCCAGAGTGAGAGGGACTTGATTTACCTCCCTGTGGTGAAATTGTAGGCAGTCATTAATTTCACTTAACCTTCCCTCTATTTTAAATTCTCTCACATTATGGAAGATGAGCCACCTTCTAATACAACCTGATTTGGTTCTCTTTACAGTTACCCAAATATTTTCCTCTATGTTAAATGAAAGAGGAATGAGGCACTTAAAGGTAACAGAGACTGGGGAATATTTATCAGCTACAGGCAAAAAAGGTTTTCTATTCCGATAGAAGCCCTACATAGCAGTGCTTAGAAAAGCTGGTCAATAGTCAACTCCAACACTAAGTAAAGCAATTTAGGTTGCTCTGACTTGAACATCACCAAGGGCTGTCATGGGCATGGGGCTTTCCTGTAGCCTGAGCTGGACAGGCTGTGCTTTGAGAAAAAAAAAAGCATGGTTTAACTTTGCTACTCTTTTTATTTTTCTTTTTTTTTGAGTAAAATAAGGACTATACTTTTAAATTAAATGATCAAAACTACAGTAACCTATATTTATACCTATTTATGTTTCTTCTAGCCCTCAAACAAGCTTTGAACTCATGTTTTCCATCTGCTCAAAGCAAAGATGTGATGTATGTAAGTTGCAGCTGCTCCCTGGAGATCATATTTATACATACATTGAAAAGATAGTTCTCTTAGAAAGTTTGCATTAACTAGAAGAAGTATCCTTGCTTTCAATCAGTAATGTTAAGAATCTTTCACTTTATCTGGTTGAAAATGTAAACGACTACTTTGCTATTTTCCACAATGGAACTCAAAACCTTGAAGCATGAGAAAAATAACATTAGGAGGGACCAGTAATGTTTCTCTGCAACATAAACCTTAGGTAAAAAAAAAATTGATGTCTTTATTAAGTACAGTAATTATTGTTTATTACCAATAAAAAAAGAAAAAGTTAAAAGTCTACCTTTTTCATTTAATAGTTACACTGGTTTCTATTTTTCCATCACTGTCTGCTCTAATGTTCCTTGACTTTACTCACCAGAGCCTGGACTTTCTCTTAAAGAATCAAGGTTAGAGTCTTACCTTTATTGGAAAACATGGGTTTTGTTTTTCACAAGTCATCTGACACTCCATCCCACTTAGGAAGGTGGTTCTGCTTGTGCTCTGGGGTGTGAATGTAATGTCATGGTCTATGTACTGTCCCCATACCATAATGATATCAGAATATAGCTTGTCTTCAGTAACAGCCTCATTAGGTGCATGAATAATTTTTCTTGTCACTTCACGAACCTGAGAAAAGAATTAATTTGAGTGCCAAACAGTTTCTACTTTTCACAAAATTATAAAACGCTGAAAAGTAGGGGGAACAGTGATAAAAGCTATCTGCCCCCTTCCCAACTTTATATTGTAGAGTACTTCTAATGGTTTGCCTAAAACCAATACAAAACAAAAAATCCAACAGCAATATAAAATCCAACCTCTATCAGGCTCTTATTTCTGTTCTGGAGTTGAGACCAAGTGCCACAAGCAGTTTCAAAGATGTTTCCGCTGAGTTTTTCTATATGTTTGCCAGTGAGCAGTGTATCTTTGATCTGCTCCTTTCCAGAGAATTTTGGAAACCACACATTTATTTTAGACTGTGTAAAAGTTTTCTTTCTATTTATTCTGTATTCTCCTCCTTAAACAAAAAGATTTTCTGGGGAATCTCAAATCACTGTCGATAGGTCTGAGCTGCTCTGTACATAAACAAAGGAGCATTATGCAGCCCAGGACATGAGGTGGATTGCAAACACATGGTAGCTGAAAGTTCAACTTCCTTTTCCCAGGCAGGGAGAAACCAAAAAATATTTCTGATGCAGTCCTGTGCAAGATGTACAGAGACGTAGATACTCAGAGGAGGAGAGCACATGGAGATATCTATGCTACATATGTCCATCCTATACTAATAACCAAGCAAAAACATCAGGGCAAAATCAGAACTCAGTTTGTGGAGATGTTAAGGGTATCATTATTCACAAATTCCTCCCTCATGCTGCAAAATATTCCCTGGCAAATAACAGCTGCCTTGGAAGTTATGCAACTGAAAGGGCAGCACATAAAATAGACTCACAGAGCGTGTAATAAATATAAGGGCTATATAATGAATGTACAAGGCAGGTTCAGTTAAATAGAATTGGTAAGGACAGCAGGCAACGTGGGAGTTGTTAGGAACATCAGGATTTATATTGAAATAGTCGAGCACAAGCTACCTGCAGCTCATCAGGAATTCAAATCTTTAGATCAGTATTTTAATAGCTTTGGTGGCCACAAAGCATGAATTTTTCTTGAAGTAGTAAAATTTTCCTGTCACTGATTTGCTTTATAGTAATCCTCACACTTATCTATCACTTTCACAATATTTTCACGTTATTTTTTAAATTATATCAGTAGATAGTTTAAAAGTACAAAAAAAGAGCAATTATGTAAATGAGAAAAAAACATTTGTGACATTAGTGTTACCCTATCTTATTCCGAAACAAAGCAGGAACCTTGCTGATGGTGAAACATTGATGATCAGATTTGGTACAGTTATATAATCTTTTTTGAGAGTGTTTTACTTTACAAACATACCCTAATGAATCAAGAAGAAGGCAGTTTGTACTATCCACTGGAAATTTGCCTGTGTAAATGTCAGATTTTCATCTCTGTGCACTAAATTGTGTAGCTTAGAGACAATGTTATTTAATTAATAACATGAGTTGCAGGTGACATTAACACTAAATTCTCTTGCTTATCCTTATTAAACATACAATGGTTAAAATAGCAAGACTTTGAGTCCATTAAAAGTCAGGTTTTAAAGCAATGATGACAAATCAAAAATTGTAAATCCAGCCCAAATCATTGTACACCGCACTAGGGAATTTTTCACCAAGTCTTCTGTGCAAATATTGTTTTTCATACTTTCCTCTATGGCGGGTCTGCTATTCTATGAGGTGCTAAAATCCATAAATATTGCAATACTTTCTAAGCTCAGTTAGTTGGACTAGTGAAAAAATGAAGTTATGATTTGACAGCAATACTTGTTCAGTTAAGGCTTGCTAGCCCATGAGGAATGGCATACATGCACACACCTACACACATGCTGGCACGTCTATGTGCTTTATATCTGTTAACACCCAACCTTCTTTTCCCTCTCCTCCTTTCCTTAATAAAGGTGCCATTATTAAAACAAATAATTATGAAATTGTTGGAATGTCTAGGCTAGAAGGAAACTCTGGAGACTACAATGTGGGACTTTAATTTGAAAGCAGGGATTAGGTTACTGAGAGACCCATCAAGATAGATTTTGGGTGTTTCCCATGAAGGATATGCCAGAAGTTCTCTAGGCTGGAATCCATATTCCAACAAAAACCTATTCCAACATTCAATTGTGCTCACAATAAATTCAATTTCTTGTTTCAAGACAAAATTTTCTCTGGAGCAACTTGTGACCTTTGCCTCTTGCCATGGCAGCACACATCCTTGCAGACCTTCCTCTTCTCTACAATTTCATTGTGAGAAGGTCAAAATTAGGTCCACTGTGCACTCTACCTGTGCAATCATCACCCAGTGTCTGCTGGCTGCCTGGTGCCTGGCAGGCCAGGCATTTGGCTGGCTCCTGCCCTGCCTGCTCTCCCTTACAGCACTTTTTAGAGTACTGGGCTGCCCCTCAGGACAGTCAGTGCCTCCTGCACTGCTCCATGGGCTTACCCCACCCAGGGGCAGGGAACCTCTCACCATCTGCCTGAACTTATGCTTTAGCAAAGCCACTGGCTTCTTAACTGAACTCCACAGATACTTCTGAAGTATTTTGCACAGATTCTTCATTTGCTGAGATGCAAATGAAGGTCTGTGGTGGCAGGTATGATAATAACCCAGTGTGTTTCAAGTGATCTTGAGGTACACTTCCTCACCAAGGGTAGCTGGAATCCGTTGTATCGGACACTGGGATCCCATCCTCGAGGTTGGCTGAAGCCATCTTCATAGGCTGCTGGAAGCCATCTAGCCAAAGCTGTGTTGGATGCTCCCCATCTAGGATGTTCCCTATGAAAACAAAAAACAAGAAATCCCCCAAAAGCAGCAGCAGCAGCAGAACCTCTGAATAGATTCTGAATCCAATATATAAAATTTATATTATATATACAATACTAAAAGTTTATATATTATAAATATATTTATAATTAGAAGTATGATCATAATACATAAATTAAAATTAATATATTATTATATATTTACATTTATATTTATAAGATATAATTATTATAGTTATAATTTAAGATATATTTATAATATATAAATTTATATTTATATGTATTATTATGTTTCTGTTCTGAATTTAAGACCTGACCACAAAAATATAATAATAAAATAATACAAAATGACCATCAGCCACAGAGCAATATGCCATTACAATAAGTTGTTCATGTAGCAATCTTTAAAAGGGCATAAAATACTTGTCTTCATGTATGCCAATATTAATTTTAATCAAAAGGAAAATAATGAAAATTTAAATTTCTAATGAATTATTAGTATTTTACTAACATTTATAACCTAAGTTGGTTACCTTTTGACGGTTTTTAATTTCTTGCTGTGAAGGTGAGTTCCTGATAGTGTCCTCACTTCCCATAAAGTCAGATATACTTTCAAGTGCCTTTGCTAACATCTTTAAAAAGGTGTTAGTTTAGAGCAACAGCGAGGAAATAAAATCTTAGGAAAATATGAAAATACCCTAGAGTACAGGTGAAGAAAGCTTAAATGAAAAATGGACACTAGTCATAGAGAGGAAATAATTTAGCAAGCCCAAAGGAGCCAGGGCTGAGGATATGGGCCCTGAATCCAGCGCCAATGCTCTCCCTGGCTGAAGCTATACCAATTTCTTGGGCCCATCTTTGGGAGGGCCTGTGCACAAACCCAGGCACTGAACTATGCTGCTAAGTTCCCTGCACTAACTGCAGAGCATTTTTTTCTTACAACAACTTGCTTTTCTCTGAATGTCACCTGCCTGAGCACACCTTGGCATCATTACATAGCAGTTTGTCATCCCACAGCCAGCCTACCTGGAAGGGGGAAGGAGAGTAAAAAAGGTGAAGACAAATATGTGAAAGTAAGAGGGTGTCAAGAATCAAGTGACACTTAATTTGAGGGTCAGCAAATGATTCTTGGTGATTTCTATTTATTAGTATAGTCAGTGAGGCTTTGGTTGGACACAATTAATTTTCCCTCATGAACATTAGAAATTTTAGGATTTTTTTTGTTTGATTGTTTTTCAACATGTCCTGTTCAATATTTTTAATAATTGTTAAATTTATATCAACACTAAAAAGAGTAAATATTTTTTTTGCAATGTAGTCAGTTGACTAAAATTGTAAAGTAAGCCAGAAAGAGCCAGAAACATTTCTGGACTGTTGGTAGAAATACAGAGTGTTAAAACATACATTTACATGTCTATCAGTATGCTAAACAATTATTATATTAATATTTCATTGATCTCTAGCACACTGAAGAGACTCAATTTGCCAAGCTATATGATGCAGTAATACACTTAATTATCCACAATAATTCACACTTGAAGGTTGAAGTATGCTTTAATAAAGCATTCAAATTAGTTACAGTTGATTTGCCTTTATTGAAATAGCATAAAAATACTGCACATAGTGTAGAGCTATTTCACTCAATTAAAAATAATGAAATGTTAATGTAGCTGCTTAACCAGTGATTTCTCTCCTGATTGCTTTTGTATTTTAGCAGATCACTGGAATGCTACTTTAGTAAAACCCCTCTCACATGCCTTTTTATTATTGCATTAAACGTGTTAATGTCTTTGAATCTTGCTTGAGTTAAAAAGGCAGCTGAAATATGAGATTTTGCTACCACACAGCTTTATAAAGTACTCAAGCTTGATAATTATATATATTCTGCTTATGGAAAGTGGGAGTTTTCTTATACTTATGAAATACTGGAATTCCACCACTTAGATTTTGTTTTGGCTGCCTGAGAAGCAACCTGGAGTCTTAAGCTGCCATTCACTATCCAGATGTTTCTCTTTTGAATCTTATTTTAATGTTCTACTAGTTTCAAGCAGATGGAATGAATGCCATATGGCAACTTAATAATTGGAGTTTATGATGTTTTATGTTGTGCTGAGCTATCATGTGTGTAACTCCTGGAAACAGGGGACGCTTCTGGAAAATAAGCCTGCTGCTAATTGAACACTTAGCTTGCATTGAGGTGAAGTAGCGAACTTAAAGGAAACATCTCAATTCCTTCTCATTGAAGTCAATGGATTCAGTCAGGATTGCTTATTCTTTCCTCTAGGTAAGCCATACTTATACTCCTAACTCTGCTGGTACTGGACCTCCAGACTGAACATCAGGTCCTTACCCGAGAGATTGGTTAATGACACAACAGTGAAACAGAAATGCTGCAGATAAAATTCCTCCCAGATGCCCCACATATTAGGTGTACAAAATGTAAGCAAGTGATCGAACAATCTGTCCCTCAAGCCATAAAGTCAGATAGTTCCTGGATGCCATCCTGCCATTCCATTCTATTTCTCACTATCAGGAACAGACAAAGATGCAGCCTTGCAGTAGACATATAACTTCCTCAGAAAGCTAAGATTAGGTGAAGCTAATTGCACTGTGAAAGTCCATTTCTATAGTACCTGTAATTCCTTCACCCATTAATTCCTCTCATTGCACTAGACACTAAAAAATACACAGATCAATGTTAGCAAGTTGTGATTAAAAAATGGGGAAAAAAAAAAGCTCATTGGATTTTCCTTCTGTTCCTTATTCTTCATTTTAAAATGCAATTTTATTTTGCTTGTTTAGGCAGAAAGAAAACTAAAATCTGTTAATATCTCTTACTAGTAAAAGTGGATACTAACTGCTGGGAATGTCTGATGTTATGTTGATATTGTCCATAGAAGGTCATGTTTATACTATTCTACTACACCTTTGTTCCAGAAAATGCACACTAAAACAAAGCAATCTCAGTGCTGTGGAAAAAAATCCTTTGTAATTGATTTGATTTGTCCCAAATGTGCAAACTCATTTAGCAGAACATCTGTAAAGCATTTCCTTGCTCACTTCTAAACAGATTTAAAAAGATTTTTCTTGTGGACACACATTTAATTCCACTATAAATTTTTTTTCTAAATTTCACTCATGAAATGCAGCATTTACTGATCTACAGTACTGCTACATAGTCAAACAGAGTGAGCAAAAGTACAAATGCAGCATAGGTCTTGATATATTTTCTTCCTGACAGTGGAAGCTGTAAAGCAAGGAAAAGCACAGACTGGTATTTCATTTAATGTCTGAAGTCTTTGAAGCTGGTTTACATCACAAAATATGTTATTTGCATTACAATGTTATGGGCTTTTTAAGCTGATGTATTTCAGTAGAACTAGAGATATTTCAAAGGGCTCACAAAGTTTTAGACTCAGTTAAGATCTGATTCACTGGTTTCAAAGCCTTTGGGTTTGGAGGGTTTTTTGTCACCTTACACCTTTTACAGACATTTAGGGCAAAGAATCTAAAATACCCCAAATATGAGTGGTGGGTTTAAGTTCTGATGTGGTACAAGCATAAAAACACACAAAGTAGAACAGAGAGACTACAGACCAGACTCAATGAGTCATATTTACCCCACCCAGCTTTAGATACCAGACTGAAATATCTGTACACATCCTAGTACTGTCAGCCACTGAAGAGAAAACGGTCTTTTACCTTATCTATAGCAGAGTGCTTCTCCCCATCTCTGGGGAGAAAGTCTACATAGCCATGCCTGTAAATTAAGAGCTTCAGCCTTGTGTCTATGTTCAGCTGCATGAATCTTGGCCAATGTATTCAAGCCCTGATGGAGTTGTCAGTGCAAATATTGTATTAGCTGCTAGTTCAGATTCCAAGCAACCCCCATGCCTGGGGGGAATGATGGATATCCACAAAGCTAGATTTATAACCCTGGTGTATATCAGGTTGTGTCCTTTCAGCAAAAAAAGTTTATCAGGCATGTTCCTTGCAAATGACTTGCGATGTAACAAAACAGATTAATCTCATAAAACCAGACTCACTGAATAATAAAACTGCAGAATTGTACTGCTCCTTATTCACCACACTGCAGAGCACCTTAACCTGTACAATGAGAAAAGCCTTCCATATGTACCCAGAGGCTGCTGAGAACAAATATTGTTCACCCTTGTACTCAAAAGGGCTCTCATTTTTTATTTTACACTCATTACATTGGAGGGTTCTAAAAAAGACAGGCACATCTATTGTATTGGGTTTTGCAGGAAACAATTGCCAAATAGATAAGGCAAAAAGTAGATAGTAGTTATAAAAAATAGCCACTAAACATATACAGCAGTTATGTAAAATTATAAAAATAACACCTAGAATTTTTATATTCATGCTTAGTAACTGTTAAAATTGTGGGAAAATACAAAAATATTTCTCCTCGGAAAGTAATATTGTTTACCTGCTTTATATAATTTTACCAATTCAATCAAAAATAAATGCTGGGTTAGAATTAAGTTTTCTTTTTATGAAGAAGAAGGCATCTACTAAATCAGTTCTCCCTAAATATAAGGTTCCTCATATAATCCTAGAAGCTTTCAGAAGCTTTATAAAAGGTAGTGCACCAAAGTTTAAAGCATAAGTTCTTCTTCCAGAAACTTTCACAGGCATCTCACTTACAGACACGTTGATGCCAAAGTTAACTGATTAACATCAGTTCCCTTTCACCAATTTCCTCAGAAAATTTAAGCATAGCTTCTTGGGTTTAAGGACAGAGAAAGAAGGATTTTTCAGGACACAATTTTTATCAGACATACCTGTTATTGCAGGCACCAGTGATGAGTCGATATTTATTAGCCAAGCAATTATTTGGACATTTTGGTGGCAACAGATAAGGCAGACATCCAGAAATATTAGCTATCATAGTGAGCAGATCAGCTGATAAACTATCTGAAAGGAAGAATGCAGACAAGCAATTTGCTCTATTGGATTTAGCTGCTAGAGTGGAAAAGGCATTATTTTCAGCTGCATCTACAGACTTTTCCCTCTTACTCAGAAAGAGCACTTAGTGAGAAGTGCTGCAAGAGCCTTTGTCAGGGGCTTAGAGGAAGAGCTGGTTTTATTCACTGATGCACAGAGAATGAGAAGAAAGAGGTCCAGCAATAGCTGAGAACTGAGACTGACTTGCTCGCTGCTTCCTTCTTTCCCTGTGTTCTAGTCCTTTGCTTGCCTGGTCCCTGTGTTTACAGCAAAGGTGTAAAAAATGCCATTTAAGAACAAAAATATATGCCAAGGAGGAAAAATGTGGGACTGGAAATATGCAGAAATTTAAAGACCCTGCAGCTGACTATATAATTCAGTGTTGAGTGGAAGAGAATCAGAACTTGTAGCTGGAATTTGGAAGCTAGGTAAAATCAAGTCTCTTTATACCAGTAGACAGCATGTTATATTTCTGATACAATCCAAGATAGGTCTCCCAGTGAGCATCTGATGATGAGGGACAAAGCCACACCATTGTGTAAGCTGCAGAGAGCTGGCACCTGTTCTCACCTCTGCAGGTATTGAAATATGTATGGCCAGTTGGAGGTGGAGGTATGCATGAAATAGGAGCAACCTGGTCTAGAGGAAGGTGATGCTGCCCATGGCAGGGGGCTGGAACTAGGGAGTCTCTCAGTTCTTCCCAGCCCAAAACTTTCTATGATTCTGTGAATAGCCCTCCTGAACTCAGAGAACCCTTGACATTCAAAATGACTACAACCATCACATGATGAAAAATGAGGGTAGAGGTAACATATAACTCTCGCCCTTGTCTCCTCACTGGCTAATGCACGTCACCCAGTCCCAATATTTATTTTTTCTGCCCATTCAAGTCTGAAGTAAGCTGCTTTAGTCCATTGTTCAAACCAAAATATTAAGCCAGAAAAACAAACAACAAAGGTTGAAGAACCAAATCAGCTCAAAAAATGATCTGCTGAGCTGTTAGAACCTGTAGAAGGCAGTGGTGAGAACACAGAGAAAACAGGTTGTTACACTAGCTACATAATCTTGTCATTATGTACGAGTAACTCATTTCAAATTTGGGGATAGAACTGTACCTCTATGTTAGTTCAGGTCCAAAATTACACTCAGAGCCCAGGTCCCCAGTTATCTGGGCTGCCTAGGTAGAGATTCACATGTTTTCCTTAAAGTCGATTTAGTTCTTTAATTCATGTAAAACTGTTCTGTTGTGGCACATAGACAGCACAGTGTCTGTTCACATTCTGTTTATGTTGTTTCAGCTCTGAAAATTAACAAGAGCTTTGTGCACTTCTTCTGCAGTTTAGAAATTCAATTTCTTTTGAAATTGCAGAGCACAAAAAATAAATGTATCTGTGTATGTGTGTGTGTATATAAATATATGCACAGACATCCTCATATAGATAGAGATATATTTTTAGTTCTTCAGTTGTCCCATTATTTTAGTAAACCAGACATTTCTGCAAGGAAATAAAATAATAACTGTGGAGCTTTATGTTTGCCTACAGGACTCTAATGCCTCTATATCCTGGAAAAAAATGTTCTAATACTAAGACAGAACACTTCATGTAAATGACAGAATTAAATTATGGGGGAAAAAAAGTCACTGTTTCTGATATTTTGAGCCTTCCAGACACCAGACAGACATCTTGAAATTTATCTCTAATTAACAGTAAGTATTTTACTTAGACAACATTGAATTTTCTGGACTATCTCTCTTTCTTTCCCCATCTAATATAAAAAACCTCAGCTAAAGTGGAAATAAATGTGTAACACCAATGCCTTATAAAATTAGTTTTGGCAATAAGAACGCTTTTTTTTTTTTTTTAAGAGGGATATGCATATGTTGAGAGGAAGTGTGTTTGAACATGCCAGTGCCATAGTGTGATATAGGATCAAGCACTAAACCCAGACTGCTGGGGAAGATAGATATTTCACTGTAAACAAGAAGCTTGCAACACTGAGGATATGCAGGCTCATTTATAGGCAATACAGATACACAGTCATGAGTTCACAGGAGGCCAACAGTGTAATACTGCTCTTCTCAACTACAAAAACACCACCCACACTCCAGCAAAGAAAAATGTAAACCTATCTGAGGTGCTTTCAAGAACAAAAGAAAGTGCAAAATAAAATAAAAGTGAACTTATTTGAACTTTAATCTAAAAGACAGCATTCAACAAATCAATAGGGTGGTTTGCCAATGTCAATATACTGTATTTACCAGTTGGATGCAATGAACGTTTGTGCTTCTGGCAAACTTTTTGTTTCAGCACCTGAATTGACATTTCCATTCGTTCAGCTGCTTGGGAAATATCTTGACTCTCTTGTTGAGGGAATTTTGAGAAAGCCAGCAGCAAAGATGGTGTTGCTATTCCCCTTCCTTGGATCTTTCTATAATTGAGATAAATACAGAAGATTTTGTAATGTATACATTTTTAGAAATTTTCATAATAATAAAGCTGTCTGTGCTGGATATGTTGCAAGTTTAAGGTATTTAAGGTATTCAGGTATATTTTGATTGAAGAGTACACTAGGAAAGCAAAGAGGAAGGATATTTTGTGACCTTGTTCTGCAAGGAAAATTCTAAAACAGAAACTGTGCTTCTATTGGACACCCACAACAAGAGTTCATTTTGTGGGAAGCCTTTAGGATGACAAAGAAACTATTTGGGTGAGCAGAGCCTGCAGCACTAAGTGAAAGACTGTGCAGGATAGTCACAAAAGAGATCTCCCAACTCACTACTCCAATTAGGCTTTGCTTTCGTGTAACATTTAATACCCAAGACCATCCTCAATCATCAATAGAACTTCTGAGTAATCTCCGTACTTGTTAACACTCACAGAACTTTGCAAATCATGTTTGCATGAAAATAATCATCATTATTTTCAAATCACAGGGATAAGTCTTTAGGAAAGTCTAAGCAACAATGTGGGGATTGGACCCTGTAAAACTTAGTTGATGTGTTCCAAATTTTGGATAGAAATTAATTTTGTGTTGCACAGAAATCTNGGAAAATTCTAAAACAGAAACTGTGCTTCTATTGGACACCCACAACAAGAGTTCATTTTGTGCGAAGCCTTTAGGATGACAAAGAAACTATTTGGGGGAGCAGAGCCTGCAGCACTAAGTGAAAAACTTTGTGCAGGATGGTCACAAAAGAGATCTCCCAACTCACTACTCCAATTAGGCTTTGCTTTCATGTAACATTTAATACCCAAGACCATCCTCAATCATCAATAGAACTTCTGAGTAATCTCCGTACTTGTTAACACTCACAGAACTTTGCAAGTCATGTTTGCATGAAAATAATCATCATTATTTTCAAATCACAGGGATAAGTCTTTAGGAAAGTCTAAGCAATAATGTGGGGATTTGACCCTGTAAAACTTAGTTTATGTGTTCCAAATTTTGGATGGAAATTAATTTTGTGCTGCACAGAAATCAAGTCAGAAAATTGCTGAAAGAGCTAATTCTCTATATATTATAACTCAGGCACAAAAGAGCTTTCCTCTAATTTGTTACCTATCCACAGTCCAAGATAAATGTTTTATTTCCTTTCCCTTATCTTTTTTTACACCTGTTGTAGATGGAAGGGGAAATATGAAATTCACTTTAACAGTCCAAATTAAGGCAATGGGGTTTGGCTCCTGATGCCATAGGAGTTGTTCCTGTCTCACTTTGCACTGGCAAAAACATAATTAATGCTCAAAATAGGTCCATGAAAGTATTTTTGAGCCGTGTGTTAATGGAATTTGTAGTGTTGTTTAGTTCAGAAAAGTATCATATTTTTTGTGTGTGTTTCTTACTTTGTCTCACATTTAAGAGACCAACTTATATGGTGATAATGCACAAGGTCATATTGGATCAGATGATCATTGACATAATCATAGAATGGTTTGTGTTGGAAAGAATGTTAGAGATCCCCTAGTTCCAACCCTCTTGCCATGGGCAGGGTAACCTTCCTCTAGACCAGGTCCCTCAAAGGTAATGGGAGCAGTGATTTTGTGATTATATGGGTTCTCAAAGAAACATAAAGATTGATGTCAAATTTTTTTCTATGAAAGCTTTTTTCCTGAATATATTTTTTGCTTTAATTTTACCTTTTAATTTCATGATGTGCAGCATAATCCACCAGACTATAACCCTTCTGGACAGCCATAGTAATGCACTTATCTTCAATTTCTTCTCAACAGGTAAAAAACAAAAAGAAAAAAGAAGGATAAATGTTAATACATTAATATTGTTATGTAAGTATTTTAATATTTGCAATAGAAAATGCACAAGTTTCTAATATTAAGGTACAAATTTTGCCCTTTAAAATCATCTCCATATTTTATTCCTGAAGTTAATGTTGTGGCTTCTGAACTTTCTAAAAGGTAAGGTATGGGTGATAAATAAATTCTTCCATAATTTGGAAGAATTGGGGATTTAGATTTCCTTGCTTGAAGTATAAATCTAGTTATGGACATGTTATAGAGGACCAAACACAATAGGTCCAGCTGAAATATGTTCTCTGTAGGCAGCTGTGTTCCTTAGGCTTCATATGTGTTTTTCATCAAACTCTCCTTGGACTGACAGGACAAACCTGAGCCTCCCTCACAGGTAATATGGAGCTGGTCTGAGCCACATGAAGAATTCAAGTCCATATTCATGCAAAATTAAGACCTGGGATTGGGCCAGTGCATGAAAAAGCCCTATTTTCATTTCTTCACCTATGTTCGATGGAAAGCTGTACATGAACCTAATAACACTTCAGCTGTGCTGTTTTGTATAATGTTATTGTGAGGCTTAGCATATCCCTCTTTTGTGTACATGCTGCTTTATAATAAAAGAACTGGTCATGTTCAAAGTACAACTGCTTTATTTGTATCTGAATTTTGTGGGATGGCAAATTTTTTTCTTAGAAAACAAATTATAAAAAATAATAGCAATTATTTATGTACAATCATTCATCATTTATATACAGAGTAATTTTAGAGGAGCATGTTTTTTCTGTAGTCCATGCTGTGCTATTTCTATCATCTATTTTTTGAATAAGGCACTCAGCTCAAGAAAGAGAAATGTGTGATGAGGAGTAATCTCTCCTAGGCTAAATTATACTCTGCTAAAATTCTCAGTATCTAAGTATAGCAGTAGTTATTTCTCTTTTTCACCTGTGCATAATAAAATATTCAGATGATTCATTTGGTGTTATCATCTGGATTTCCACTACTTCTGAAAACTTTTTTGAGTCTATGTCAGAAAAACAGTTTGATTTTTGTAGGCCATACAATAACTAAGTCTTTTAGAATTTAAGATAGCATATTTTTATATTACTTTTTTAGAGGGCTTAGCTCTGAGAAATATAATATGCTTGAAGTATTGCTCATCATGTGATATTGATTTCCACTCTGATATAAAAAACATCTACTTCCTATACTTAAATTCTGTTGTCTCTCTTCCTTTTCTACTAAGAACTATGAATTTGGTCCCAATACAGTGTCTTCAGAAATGTAGTTCTTGAGTAATAAACATTAACTTGCACTGTCTCATCAGACCAAGAATGCTCACTATAAAAAGAACCACATTTCATCTATTCAGTTTTACAGTTAATATACATTTTTGTATATTGGTGCTTTCCTGTGCCTTAGGGAAGGATATAAAAAGGAGGGAGTGGGACTTCTTATACGACAGGATGGGAGGCAATGGTTTTAAACTGACAGAGGGCAGGTTTAGATTAGATGTTAGGAAGAAATCCTTTACTTTGAGGGTGGTGAGGCACTGGAACTGGTTGCCCAGAAAAGTTGTGGATGCCTCATTCCTGGAAGTGTTGAAGGCCAGATTGGGTGAGGCCCTGAGCAACCTGGTCTGGTGAACACCATCCCTACACATGGCAGAGGGTGTGGACCTAGATGATCTTTAAGGTCACTTCCAACCTCAGCCATTGGATTTATTTTATATTAACTAACATATAATACAGTGTGGTCATTTTAGACCATATCTTTCCAAACAATTTATATGGAAGCTCCAAGTAAAGAAGAAGAAGCTCAAAGAATCCAGTATGGAAAGAAAACCAGATCTCCTGTTTTGCAGTAATGATACAAAAAGGATTTCTTATAAGAGGTAATAACAAAGGGAATTGTTTTTAAATTAATTTTTTTTGCATATAATTTTATTTTATTTGTGATTCTACACTAACTTCAGGTGAAAATTTTCTAGAGAGTCATATCACCATCCCCTATGAATCATGTATGCAGCTATATAATATCAAAGACTGTTGTTTGAAATCCTGTTTCTTTACTATCTCTGCCGTAATTTCAAGTAAAATCGGTTTATGCAGATTTCTTTTAAAATTTAGTCTAGCATCTGCTTTACTTCTAGTTTATTTGATTTAACTGATTTAAATTGAGCAGATACAAATGATGGTAAAGAATGACAAGATTACATTTTTGGAACATAGGGAATACTGCAATCTGAGATGCTCTAAAATCCACAGGGTGCCAGGAGCCAACAGATCCACAGGAGACTAGCACCTTTGTGGGACAGCCAGGAGGATGCCAGGTGGGACATCCTACGGCAACTGCCTCTAGGCCAGGATAATTAGCAGATGGTTAAAGAAATCCAGCAATCATGTTTGGCAACGTGTCATCTGACATATGAATGCCACTAAGAAAGTAAAATCACTCCTAGTCAAAGAAATGATTGAGATACATTACATAAACAAAGTTTTACTTACTGACTTTATGAAACTTCAATTTAAAAGAAAACCTCCATGGAATAATTCTCAGAGAAGCCAGACAGTGTATTTTGCACACAAAAGAGATTGAGCTATACTGCCATTGCTAAACTGTCTGCAGTATCAGTGTGTTTTCAGCTTAACAGTCAACATAAGAAACTGATTTGTATTTTTACTGTTACTTACCAAAGATGGTGTCTTTCCCTATTTGAAGGAAAGAAAAGAAAACAGCTGTGAAGGCTAGAGCTGATGAAAATCCCAAAATAATGAAAACTTTCATCTACAAGAAAGAAGAGATAATGCTTGAAAATATATATACCTTCATATTCTAATTATAACCCAGACTATAAATAATTTTCTGTATATGGCAAATTTTACTTTAAAATTAGATTTCCATCCATGTTCTGACTATGTTTTTGAAGTTCAAAGTAATTCGCTTTCTATTTTCCCCTTCCTTACTTATTACTTTTCTTTTACATTTTGAGAAGCTTCTAACACAATGATACACGTAACTTTATAACATATTACATTCTCACAATATCAGCAGCACTTAGCCTGTATATTAGAAATTAATCAATATTTCACCCCCATTCATTTTTAACTTCTCTGTGCACAACACTGATTTGATTGTAAATTAGTGATTGAACACAAGATAATGAAATGGCCAAACTAATAACAGTAAGTCAGACCCTAATCTATGCTCCTGTCCGTAGATAACTGTGGCATCAAAGCAGCACAGTGAATATGCTCACTCAGCTGAGGTGAACTGCATTCTCCATTTCAGTACTGGCACTCTGGTAGTTCTTACAGCAATGCAAATGTATAAACTTTCCAAGAGGTATCATTTTTCACATGCACTATGTTGACTGGAAAAAGAAAGATTTGAAATATTTTTAGCTCCATATCCTCTCAAAATTAAAAAAAAAAAAAAGTCTGAAAACTTAGAGAAACTATATTGCCCAAAGAAATTCAATGTGAAAACACCCCTTCCTTTTACATTTCCTTAATATGATTAATTTCTACTGGAAAATGGCAAGCAAAAGTTTTATTGTCTGACCTTTTGTCTGCTGAGGAGATTATCTTCCACAGTTCTGTACTTTATCGATGGCAGTGACTATTCTGAATCATGAAAGCCAAGAACTTTCCAGGGGCCCAGTTTATGCTATCAGCTTTATGCACTGGTACTCACTCAAGCTTTAACAGTGCAAATTGTTTCAAAATCTTTTTGGCCACAGTTATGTTCCCACAAAGCAGAAACTGACGTTAATACTTGACTTGTTTATTTTTTTTTGCTGGGAACCAAAAGATAACTGTGTAGTCAGTTCTTACATCAGAATTATTTCCCTGAAAATGAGAAGGAAAATAAGTTCACATTAAACATATAGATACGTATAATTGCCATGTTATGTAGTAAAAGAAACAATTTTCCATTAATTTTTAATATTTATTTGACGAAAAAGGAAATTTGTGTCCAATTTTATTCATTATATAATTTTACTAAAATAAACATTTGGAATTCAGTTGCTAACTCCCAGGTTGCCCACCAACTTCCTTCCAGCAATTTTTTTTAGTCTTTTTCTCTGAGCCTAGCTATTTTCTTTAGTTACACTTTTCAGCCCTATTGCTGCATTTAAAGTCAGTAGTTTGACCAAAGGAATCTGTTTGGCTGGGGTTATTTTCCATTTTCCTATAGAGGCAGAGAGATCAAAATCAGATCTGGAATCAATATTGAGGAATCCTTAATTTACTCTTTGCTGGTCAGGCCAGGGAGATCACAAGGTGGAGCCAAAGATCAGTGTTTTGATGTCTGTCACGGGGCAGAAGGTGAGTAGGACGTGGGCAGCAAGGAACATCCTGGAGCTTGAGGCTGAGGTACATGGTGGTGAAAGGAAACCTAGGAACCTGTGAACTGACTGGAGGACAAACTCCAGGATGCTATTAGAGCAGTGTGGGAATATCATCTATAACCTGTTCACTGCAAAGGTGAGTGGACATGGTTGAGAAGTAAGCACAGAGCAAAGGGGAACAGCCCTCTCTTGGAAAAATAGGTTTATGCTCCTTTGCTGGAGGATTTAAGATTGCAGACGAGAAGCCAAACTTGCAATAGCTCTTTATCCTGTTCCAAATTGTAAATCTTTTCAGATTATATTTCATTACATAAGGAAGTATAAAGGAGATTGACTTCTTCTAAGGCACAGCAAAGCATTGAGAAAAGCAGATCCATTCCAAACACGTAATAGAATAAAATGCTCACACTAGGTCCTTTCATATACTTCACAAGTACTACAGGTTTAATTTCTGAGAGATGAGAGACTTCCTTAAAGTGAAAAACAGGTTTGATTTTCTTTGTTGTTTCACAGTCAAAAATCAAAGCTTCCCCATTTAGTTCCAAAAGAGCATGCCTTCATCAAGGTTTGTTTGAACAAAGATCTCAACATTTGCTCATTGGTTGCAGTTGAAATATTTGTCAACAGTGGGCCTTAAATGGTTACATACAGTAAATTGGGCTGTGATGAAAAAATTGAATGGCAACATTTATTTTGTGTTTTTCTGAGTATGAATATTTAACTGCCCTTTGAGCCACAAATACAGTTTTAGTTAAAACCCGTGTGAAGTCTTAATTACACTGGACTCACACAGACAGGCAAAGCTGAATTCCTGTTTTTATTTAAGCTCATTCAGAAACCTGTAATTGAAAACTGAGGAAAGATAATTAGGAAGGTAAAAATTAGTTGCTCAAGAACAACCTTAATTTTTTAATCCACAATTCACATATTGCCATTGTAAGTGCAGAAAATTTTGATGAATACCCTGCTGAATGTACCCCCTTTGTTCCAGATTTTCTTTTAGCTGTCTGTCTTAATCCATTCTCCCTGCAGAAAGGGTGTCAGACCTTCATGCCCAGCAGTGAAACTGCACAGATCAATGATGGTCTAAACATGGAGTACAAGACCAGTATAAAACAGTCCTTATACTAAAGAAAATTCTTGAGAAAAGTAGCAGTGAACCTTAACACTTAACCTTATTAACATTATTAAGTTTTAAATTGACTTGTTCAATTTGCTATTTTCCCAAAATCTAAATCTGCACATGAAGACCAATGCTGTATCTATGTTCTTAAAAGTTAAAGACCTATAAATAAATCTTTGAGTTGAGGATAAAAAGATAAATTCTGTTCATGGAAATACCCCAAAGCAATAGAATTTCAGATTTCCCACACATATAAAATTCTGCAAGCCTATGTATGGTATTTCTGCAATACTATGGTATTTAGAAAAATTAGCTCATATTTCAAATATTATGCAATTGCAACCGATGTTTGATACAGGAAACAGACACAATTCTATAACCTCAAAAGAACTTACATTTGCACTGTACCTATCTGCAGCCCTGCCAGGCTCTCTAAGGCATCATCATAAGTTCTTACAAGCATTGGATAAGAATGAGAGACCAACACAGATCTGTGCTGCTGCAGGAGCTATTTTTGATAGCAGATTACACTATTTTGTAGCATTTATTGACAATCCTGAGGTCTAGCAAAGCATGAAGGACACTGTTAATATGGATGTCTAATCTATAATAGAAAAATTAGTTTCTAATCTCTTCTGGCTTTTAAAGGTCTAAAAACACTCTTGCAAGAGAAGAGGCAAGAAGTGCATATAGCTGCACAATACTTCAACAGAAGCAATTTTGCCGAAGTTCCAGCTTCACAATGTAGAAGCAACAGCAATAAGCCCAATTTTAATATGTTGAGCAAAATATCACCAGTCAAAACAGGCAAGAAAAAGGTGAAAGAAAAGTAGTACAGATGGAAAGATCAATTTAGCTGGGTTTCAGTGATGCCATTACTTCTAGTTACTTTAGGTACTTGTGTTTTTTCTGGAATCAACTTAATTTTATAAGAAAGGGGTTTTTTTGCTATTACTCTTTTTAGGTTGAAAAGACCTTGTAGAGGTGTCTGAAAGCCAGAAATGGGATAAAGAAGGTGAATAGCCAACAATCATTCACTATCTATTCCAGCAGAGAACTGAAGGTCACACAGGTTGAAAACAAATCAAAAAAACACTTTTGTTGTTTAGACAACAAAAAGTTATACCATGAAAAAGCTTGTGTCTGGTAAAAAATTTCATATAAGTTCATAGAAATGTTTTCAAAATTTCATGGAATAAAAACATATTAATGCCTATGAGGTGCAACATTTCCAACAGGGACTCCTGAATCATAAATTAACTATGGCTGGAATTTTTCTTATCCCTTTTTTTTAAACAGGTTTCTCCCAGCATTAACTATTGTTTGTGACATTTTTTTATTTTGTTTTGGGTTTTTAAATTTGTTTTTGATTGGTTTGTTGTTGTTGTTGTCAAATAAAAAAATATAATGGCTCTTAGGACTGGCTGGGTGGCCAGACCCAGAGAGAGCCGGTGACTGCTGCCACATCCAGTTGATGGCCAGTTGTAGCAATGTATTTGCATGAGTTAAGTTATTCCTTGTACCATCCAAACTCCTTGTGATCTTATCAGAACACCTGCAGTTCTGTTACTCAAGCCTCAGGAATCCATCAAGGCCGCTGAGAGAAAAACAGGACTAAAATAAGACTGAGAGGCTTGGGAAACTGACCATCGAGAACGCAAGCTTCAGATAGAAGTGGGCTCAGCATGGGAATGAATTCTGGCCAATTGGGTGCCCTCAGGGGTGCGTGCCAGCCTCATGGACAGGCTGAAGATCCAATCAAATAATGTGTGTGTGTGTCTATGCTATGCAGAAATCTATAACTGTCGCTTACTGTAAACAATAAATCATATTGATTCTGAGTACAGAGGTCTGTTTCTCCTGCAGCCAGTCACCACTGGGGTTGCTCAGGGCTCAGTACTGGGACTAATCCTTTATCAATTATTTGGACAAGGGGATTGAAGGTACCCTCAGTCAGTGTGGTGATCAAACTCTTTGGGTGGGTGTATTGATCTGCTGGAGATTAGAAAGGTTCTGTAGAGAGATCTGGACACGCTGGATTAGAGGTGGATTTGGTCATTGCATATTAATTTTAGTGTATGATGCTGAAAACATTCTCAGATAAATTCTTTTTCTCGGAAGAAGGTGGAATGTAACATCTATAGGACATGAGATTGTCTTGTTAAAATGTTGATTTAAACCCAAATTGATGTTTTATCTCATGCAAGCAAGCATTAAAAACTCTAGTTACAAGAAGAATCCCTCAGATGTTCTGTTGTTTTGGAGTAACCCAACTTGCAGAACAAAACTGTGTAAAGGTAAATTTAACTGCAGAGAAGAGCTCACTCAGTTTCTTTTGTCTGAATAAATGTGAATCCTGTATATCACTGTTTGAAAACTCTGCCTTAACTAATGAGCAAATTATGATTTATGTGAAAGGATGTGGAACAGATGAACAATTTTTAAGGTCTATAGAAGGTCTGAAATTCAGTGGCTTAAATGACAAAAACTTTTCCTTTTAAAATGAGACAGAGAATTAATCTTTCATCCTCACTAGTTTCCCACCAAATTCAGATTCTTTCAGACAGATTGTTTTGATGGCAAGCTTAATGGTGAACTTTCTGCCTTCTTCCAATGCATGGCCTTCTTGCAAAGACCACTGCAGTTTCATATGATGAAGTTTATGTCTTGGATTTAAGGATGGTTAGTAGATAAACCATATGTCATGTAGTCATAGAGCTGATCAAATACTAACAAGACATGATCTTTTGTAACTTAGGAGAAAATGGAAATGGATTTAGCAAAACAAACCAATGACCACATAATAAAATTATGGCAGATTAATTTTAGTATCCAGCCTGTTGTGGATGAGGCTCTCAGCATGATTAGTGACAAATTCACAAAAGAATTTAAGATTCCAGAGGGAAAACTGGGAAGTGAAAGCAATGACAGTGATTCCTTACCCTACTCAAAGGATGGCAGATGTTTCTGTCCTGCTTTTGTAGTGAAGTATTTCTATGGTAAGAATCATGACAAATGGATTTCTCACTTTAGAAGCTCTTTTGATAGCACTGGGATCTGGACCCTGCCTCCAAGGACCAACTTATTGAGAAACCCCAGTCAGTGACTATGCTTGCATTTTGTATGCATCATTTGAAAGAAAAAAATTATGGTGTAGTCAAAGTGCTCAAGAAAAGGAGGTGACATCTATAAAGAAAGAGGAACAGGGAATCATAATGGAAAGAGAATCTGCCCTGCAGATCAGTGTGAATGCTATATCATGAAGAATGTTTGATGGTAGTTGTGTGTTCTCAGCTGTTCTAATGAGCTGGGTCAGATAGGATATTGGTACAGTCGACTCTGAAGAGTGTTATTCTCTCTCTGCACTGTCTGAAACCAAAAAGCCTGGGTTTTTAGGCTGCATACCATGCCCAAAATGAGGCATTATGGATGGCTGGGATGTGAAAGCCGTTCTGTGGACACAAATGTTGCAATAATTTGGAGAGCAGTGCTTGAATTCCTCCTCACTGAAATATCTTTTGCTGTTCTGCTTTAGTGACCTGCCTGGTAGGTTGCATTTTCCCAGGCATGGCGCTGACTTTCCAACTTTATTATTTAATTTTTAATTATTAGTTTTTTATCAATTCAAAGATAAAGACAATGGTAGATATTAACACAGTAAGAAATCATTTCAGAGTTGGAGTTATCAGTTTGGAACAAGAGGTAGTAAAGGGAAATAAACAGTCAGTGATGTTTGATGATCTCAAGATGGCCACCAGCTCATTAAATGGACTGTTCACTCGACACATCCTACATTATAAACACATTTTGTTAATTGAAAAGCACATTTTAAATCTGATGGGTTACTCTTGAACTGTTTCATCCAAGTTCATATTCACTCAGGCAAATGAATATGCTTCCAAATTAATCTCCAAATTTCCATTAGTCAGTCACAGATCAGGAAAGTAAATGATCTGAAGAAGTTAAATGAAACATTCTTCAGAAGTGCTGATATTAAGAGGTCACAAAGCACTACTCTCTGGAATATTTAGTGTTCAAGTGAGCCTTATGGCTGAGTAATAAAAACATCTTGGCTATTTGACGTCATGTCAAGGTTTCAAAAATCTTGAACTGTTGTTTCTAACGCCCTGATGGCTTTGAAGCATTCTCTAGCTAAAGTACATTTTAGAAAACTCTCAGATTGAAAAAACAAGAGATGCTACAGCTTTCTTATTTCTGTGTTGAAACATCCAGATGCAAAAGGCACATAAGAATTAATAAGCATACATCATTAAATGTAACTAATAGCATACATGAAACCTATCATATTTAAATGAATATTGATAAGAATCAATACTTGTGAAAAATAAGTTGTGGTTACCAAATAAGTGAAGGAACAGGGAAGAGTATGTCTATGTATTTGTATGTACATACACATAAAAAATATATACATACACACACACACAGAGATGCAACAAAAGAATAAATTTTTTATTACAGTCTTCTGCTGAACTGAGCAAAATTAATAATAGACAACATGGTAGACTGACAAATGCAAAAAAAAATTACTACAGTCAAATATAAAGTAGCGTCTTTGGAAAAAATTTTATAGATAATAAACATGTGATAAGAGAATCTGGAGAAACTGTGACTCAGGAGAAAGAAAAAGATATAAAGGAACCATTCATTACTGATTCTCAACAGACTTTTCTGGCTGATGCTCTGGCAAGAGAAAATAATGTGGGTCTCTGATATTTAAAAGGAAAAAACCAAAAATATTAAACCAACAAACAAACAACAAAACAAAAACAAACAAACAAATCCCAAAGAAACCCCAACCTGGTGTCGATATGTGGAATTGGTTACTCAACTACAAGTTCATCACATCCACTTTTGAGCAAGCTTTAATGATGTGAGTCTTAAAGGAGTGAAGGAGCTTAGTTTGATGCGAAAATGTTGAGGTTTGGCATTGTAAGTGGTTGAGCATTTGCATTTAAAAAAACCAAATCTATGGAGAGCAAGTTTTCATTTCTGCAGAAAAAAAAGTATAAGAAGATGAGCTGTACTGGAATTAAACAACCCTGTCAATGAAATAAAACATAACTTGCAAATAACAAAGGAAATACAATTAAAAATTGAAAGTGGTTACAAGGGTATGCAGTGAAGAAAAAGAAGAAGGAAAACCTTCTCCACAGAGCCCTGACCCCCCAGGCCTCCCTTAGTTCAGGGCTTCTGCATGAACAAACCAAATTGACAGAAAGAACACCAGATTTG
>VWYE01009238.1:228136-341098 GCA_013398995.1 Alaudala cheleensis | reverse complement strand
TGAGGAATAAACACTTGAGTGAAATGTCCTTTTATGGGAAGGACTTTTGTAGCTGTAGCACACTGGCAACTGTGCTCCCAAAAAGAGTTCTATTTTGTTCCATTGGACAGCTTAATGCCCTCAAAACACACATCTATGTTACTGCAATATTATGGGCCGTAAGTCCATACCATGATTATACTGTGCAANTTCTGAGAGGATCACAGTTCCCTTGAGAAATAATAAAATTTCTATTAGTGAGGAATAAACACTTGAGTGAAATGTCCTTTTATGGGAAGGACTTTTGTAGCTGTAGCACCCTGGCAACCTGTGCTCCCAAAAAGAGTTCTACTTTGTTCCATTGGACGGCTTAATGCCCTCAAAACACATATCTATGTTACTGCAATATTAAGGGCCGTAAGTCCATACCATGATTATACTGTGCAATTTTGCAGGATTTTGATATCCAGCTCCTTTTTCTAGTTTTCAACAATGCCATCACAAATTAAAGAATTTCTTATTCACAAGGCATCCATGGAAGATGTGGATGTCTTTCTGTGGTACAAGGTACCAATATGGTGGAGCTGGTATATGAATACTGGAGTCCCTGAAATGAAACACTGCTTCTGCAGAGTGAATTAAAGGTGTGTGAGAGTCCATCTGTAGTGCTGGAAATCTCCTAATCCAGATGAAAGTAGTTACACAGCCTGTAACAAACAGCATCTGGCCTGTGCTAATTCTTCAGCCATGCCTAGGGGCATTTCAACACACTGTTGACTGGCCTGGGGCAAAAATATATCAGAGACAGTTTTCTCAAATTTACCTTAGGGGCAACCATAACCCAAGTTCCAATTATTTCTTAAAACAGTTTAATTTACTCATATTGGAGCAATGAAAAGGTCTTCACTAGAGAAACAGCTTGGCTTATAAAGGGTGCTCTCTAATTAATTTTTCAAGGTGATTGAATGTGGCCACTATGGAAGAGAGAAACATATCAGACTCTTCACTGTGTGATAGAATAGTCCCAGACTCTACTGATGACCATTCTGAAGGACAAAATGAACTTCCCAGAGCTCTAACAGGAGGACATTATTAATCAACTTGTTGTGGGTATCCATTCATAAATAAGAACACACTGATGACAGGATCAGCAGAAGCTTTGGGACATGACAAATATAATGTAATTCTCTTGAAGGATCATGAATAAGAAATTATTCCTCTGCCTGCAGAATTTATTGAGTAGGGTCTGAAGTTGGGTGTGTAACTCATATAGACATGTTTATAGTAATATATCATTTAAAACCAAATAATATTATGACAACAGGTAGCTTTTTTATTATACATAAATCTAAGAATGATGGCCATATTCTCTTCCCCCTGAGGCACAGAGAGGTTTAGATCCTCACCTTTCTTTTTCAGTTGCTGCACGTGATAGCACACAAGTACCTGAATTTTCATTAATTAAAAGTCATCACATTTGTGTGCCTGTGCAAGAACATAACTAGCCAGCAGTGCAACACCAGCCCAAACAGCCTGACATTGCCTCAGCTCTCATTCTCACAGGTTGTTCTGACTCAAGCCTGTCTGTAACAGTTCAATGCAGTGGACTGTCCCCTATTAACAACTGCTTGGGCAGAGGGAAGAGCTATTCACAGACAGGGAAAAGCAGTGGGGAGGAAAGAAAAGTGCTGATGAGTGCAAATCTGGTATTTCGCGGAGATTTGACCACAAAGCAGTGTTGACTGCTCTGAATTAATTGTCACCTCAGAAGATCTAATCTGACACAAAAAGCGGCTTCATTTCCCCAGGCAGTGAATATATCAGCCTTATTACTAAGATGCATTTAATGAAAGGTTGCATAAAAGTTGCTAAATACACTACTGACATATCAACATCAGCTCAATATGCACAAAGAGCTTAATACTCCACTGCTATATCAACACTAGCTCAATATGACATCTGACACAAAAAGCGCGCAAGCATGTCTTAGGTATTGTGATGTACTGTAACTGTCCCAGAGACAGCTTAGCACAGGCTAGGAGAGGCAGAGGTGTGGCTGCCCGGAGTGGCAGCATGGGCTCTTTGTCTACCAAGGAGCGGGAAAGTTTTAATGAGGGCATGAATATGTAAGGATGCCCAGAAGCGATTGGCTGTAGCCGTGCTGTCACTCCTCGATTCCTTTGTATCCGATTGGACCGTCCTGGGATGCCACGCCCAAGGGCGACTTTGTAAAAACCCCTTGCCAACCGAACTCGAGGCTTTTGGAGTAGGCAGCTAATAAACTGCTCTTCTCTGGGAGCCGTGTCCCTTTTATCCTTTCTCCTGAGAAACCCTACCTATGTTAGAAAAATCCTATCCTCTCTCTCCTGCACACATACACGCACGCAGCGGAGCAGCACACACCACCTAGCCGGGACAACAGCAGGAGGAAGAGGAAGGCACCTTTTTTCTAACACAGAGGCAAGCAGGTTAGAACAACGTATAAGATGGCAGAAAGAACAGGTGGATCCTTCAAAGGGGGAACACACAAAAATGGCAACAGCAATGGGCAGGAAAAGACATAACTTTCCTGGAATTCTGCCTGTGCCAGTCGCAGTAATTATATGGCAGAATGAACCTGCCAGCAGCAAAGTTTGTTTTCTGTGTAACAGCCAGGCTGTGGTATACATAATTAGCAAGCAGATGGCTAGAGCCCCACAGGGACCATAGTTTGTGATGACTTTTGCACTCCACTGCTTGTGCCATAACATTCTTTTTAAAATAGTACATGTGCCAGGTCTGGGTAATGGTTTAACAGATGCCTCATATTGGCTGCAGGACAGCAGATGTAGGAATGTTTCTCTGAGAGACACGAAGGAGAGGTGCATGAAGCTATAGATCTTTTTTCTAACACAAACTTGCATGGTATTCATATGCTCCTCAAGTCCTGAGAATGCCAGGGATATATAGATTCAATGTGGGTATTCCAGAAGGAGAAGTAGCAGAAGACCAAGAACTCATCTCTTTCCATAAGACCCCAACAAGTTTTGGCTAGTCCTATGCAGTGAACTGACAGGTTTGCTCAGTTTTGAGTACTGAAGATTTTGAATCTGAGATCTAGAGGCCAGATGCTGTTTTAGAAAATGCTGGAAAGCTGAAGTGGCACGGGAACAGGATGCCGTAGTTACACGAGCTCTCTTACAGAAATGTGAAAGGTCCTCAATCAAAAATGTTATTAGTAACATCCAATGTCTAATATTATTTTAATATTTCAGAATATTTTGTATCAATCAGCTGCAGTGGTTTTCAAGAATAAAATGCTCAGAGAATTAGATAGGTAAGAATGAAGTGACAAATAACAGTTTTTCAAGAGGCTTTGGATATGCTTAGTAACAATACATTTGCAAAAATGAAATTGTGGTCTGTTGTTTAACCCTGCTTTATGAGTCAGTGCTAACCTGACCCATGTGTGTAAGCCAATAGGTTCAGGCAGCTTAGGTGTCTCTATCCTTAACAAACTGCTATGACTTTGCTTTTCCTCACTAGTTTCTCTTGAAACCTTCAGTAACTTTCTCCTCTTTTCTTTCCAGCTGTATTTTACCTTGATCTCATTTCTTCTGAAGTTTCATCTTTCTGTTCCCCACATTGGTCAAAGCTTTGAGATATAACTGTCACATCCTTCCTTCCCTTAAAGTGAGTACACCTAATGTCTAAGTCAGTTGGATAAGAGCACAAATTACAACAAAATAACTATGAAAATTGATAAGATTTAAATATTCTGAGCAAATTAAAATATGAAAGCATACGCTTTTAAGGTCCTTCTTTCAAGCTTTGATCTTTTCCCATGAATTTTGATTAATTTTATGCTTGTAACAAACTGTATCAACTTACCTGCATCACCAGGAAATGTCTTGACAACACCTTTTGACCCAGCTCTATTCAGTTTCCAACCTACTTCCTGCCCCCTCACCCCCGTAACACACCTCCAGCAGTGATGTCTCTCTGGGAGAAGCCCTCTAATTCTTAACCAAAGACCAAAGACATTGGCCAATTTTCCAGCCAAGGACACCCTCCCTACATCCCATAGCTCTCCTACATTTACCTGCCTCAGTGTCATCATGTATGCCACTCTTTCAGATCTCAAATTCTATTTTCAGTTTCCAGCCCTTTCCCATGCCTCCACCTTCAATTTACTCAGCCTTTCTACCTCTATCTCTCCCTCCCTCTCCTCCTCCCTCCCTTTGTTTCCTTAATATTTTTTGTCCTTACCCTAGCTCTTGCGTTGTGGATCTTTTAACTGTCATTTAACCATTCTCTTGAATTCCATCACAATTTTGTATAGAACAAGGAGTGATTTATATGTTTTAAAATCCTCTGTACTGGGTAGGCAATAAGTATTTCATGCAATGGGAGTTTCACAGATGGCAGAGATACAGAACAAATACTCTTAAGCTATTCTTGCCCTACTTCTGGCCCCATAATGTAAAATTCCCTCTTTGGATGCACAAAATCTGCACCTGAATCATTGAACAAGGCTGTATATGAACAACAAAGTCCAGGTCTCAGAAAAGAGAAAAGAAAAACAACCTCTTCTCTTTGGGTACTTAAAAATTCACCACTCATTTCTCTGTCAGGTGCAATGCTGCTAGCCCGAGTTCTTGGGCTGAAGTGCAGACTGAGTACAACCTGGTTAAACAAAAATGAACTGTGAAGTACAGCTTCTTTCATTTGCAAAAATCACTAATTTTAATACTAATCCCAACCAGTATTAAAAATCATAAGAAAAGAATAAATGCTAATACTTTAAAATTTCCCGCTGTCCTAACATTTTTTCCTGCAGTTGAAAAAACCCCACTATTTCCCCAATAACTAGGAACTTTCTTCTCTTTTGAGCTACATACTGCAGAAAGTAATACAGCTCTGTTATTCCAAGCATGAAGTAGAACAAACCACCTGAAATAGTTAATGTAATTTAGTGCAAAGCAATTACATCTATTGCAATGAAAAGCACAATTTACTACCACAGGGAAGTGAAAAAGTCCAATATGTCATAGTAAAATGCACTTTAAGCTGCACATAAATGAGACCTTCCTCACATCTCTGCATATTTCTTTTTGGAACCAGAGCTCAGGATTACGCCTCCCCAGATAACTTCCCTGCCTGCTGAGTTACCAAAGCTTGCACCTTCATCTGTGCTTACTTTCCTTCTCCAGCAAATCTGCCTCCTCCTCTCCATAGTGGCACAACCTCAGCAGGAGGCCAAAATGTGCTGCCATTCACAGCAGCCTCCTGAGACAATAAAAGCAGCAATGATATTGCACTCAAGGGCTTGGGCACACGCAAAGAGAAGTTGCTGCATCAGGAGTGCACAGCCCCCAACTGCCTGCCCCGTCCCCCTGTCCTTCCTGCCCTGTTGGTCCCCCCAGGCTGGACACTGAACTTGACCTCTGCAGGGACTACTGGACTTAAAATGCCAGACTGCCACTCACAATGCAGGTAGACACTCTCCTCTGCTGCCTCTTCTCAAGGGGTAGCCGATGAGGGACAGGCAGGCATCTAAAAATTTGTCTGCTCTAGGAGCTCCTTGCTAAAAGAACATTTTCCCCTTGGAAAAGTGCTTTAATCAATGGTCAGTTAAATGTTGCTGTTACTCTGCCTTTCTCCACCTCCCAGTCCATATTTTAATAGAAATTGCAGATGCCATGTACTCTTCTGGGGAGACTGACTGCACTCTAAAAATGCACTGTAGCATCAAGCCTTTCTGTGGACCAAGCAACCTTCCTCCCAGCTGGCTTCTGCTTTCATGTAGCACACATAAGAATATGTGGGAAATTTGGGATATTAAGGATGTGGAAAGATTTATAGCCTCTGTAGACAAAAGGCTTTTTCTGCGATTCCTTTTTCATTCTGTGCTTTCAGTTTAGTTGTCCAAGTCTTACTTCAGATTCAATTTTGTGATGCTAGGATACTTTTGGATTGAAAGACTAAGAGGAGGGGTGACTGAAATGTGTTAACCTAATGACAACTTATAGATTGTCTATGATGACACTGCTATTGTCATCTAAGATAGCAAGCCCAGCTCCATTACAAGCACACAATATTTTTCTTTTAGGTTTAAATTCAGGATTTAGAATTTTCCTTCAGGATATATATGTGTTTTCTCCTTAAAAGCAAGATATACTAGAAGACATCACAAAAAGAAAAAAAAAACAGTCTATAAAACTTTTCTGAAGTCTCTTTTTCCAAACTTCTGCCATTAGGACGCGGTCCTAATGTGCCTTATTTTTTCTCTGTTAGCAAAACAAGGAACAAATCCAGAAGAAATCTTACATTACAAATCCAAATTATGCCCAGTTTTGAAGGCTGCAGACATTTTGCTGTTTAGTACTTTTCAGTTCAGAATTTCAGCACTGATGTCTCACTGAAGCAAATGTATACTGTGGTCATTATCCTTTTCAGTAAATATCAACTGGCTGCATTTAAACCATGGAAATGGAAGTGCTTCCAATTCCTTGTTATGTTCCCCTCTCTCCATACCTTGATTTCCATGGCCAAATTGGTCTGGATGACCAAAGGAAGTTGCTGTGGCAATGTCCTTTTGCTGGCTGATCACTAAAAGGACTGGGGGCTGATCACAGGTCCCACCTTGGCTTCCTCACAACAACTAGATCAAGCCAACAATGATTCATTGAATGAAAAGGAAAATGTGACTAATTCCTTTACTGTTCTAATTACAAAACCTTAATTTTAAAAAATAAGAAACCCAGTAAAAACACTGATGGCAAAATATAAAACTCAAATAGCTGCTCTCAAATACCTTATATTTATTTCATAAATGACAAAAAAAAACCCCCACAAATGAGCAATAAATTATTTATTCAAAAACATCTATACAAAATAACACTCTTGGAGATATACACTTTTACATTTTTAAAGTGCATCTCTTCATTGCTACAATATTTGATTTGCTAATTTACACTGTACATTCATATTTTATTAAAAAAATAATTGGTGAATATTTCTCCAGTTGGATGCTAATAACAGTGACAGGGAGCACATATTCCATTGTAGAAATCACTTCTGAAGTGTGTACATATACAAACCATTCATATCCAGATTTAAAGACAATACTGTGACAATAGCAAGAGTATCACTACAAAGTGGAATTACAGGATACTGTACGATAATATATTCTTGTTATAAAAGGTTATTTAAAAGTGCAAAATATATACACTCTGCCTTTATTTTACTTCCTAGTTTAATTTTTATTACTTAATAAATCCCTTTCTGACTTCCTGAACAGATAAAATTACAGTAATTTTACACTATGCAAATCTATAACCATGCACATGTTGAGAGGCTGCATTTCCAATTAAAAAAAAGAACAAAGGAAAAGCTGTACACACAAAGAAATGTTGCATTTCAAATGTCTTCTTTTTTATTTGCCAACTGAAACTCATAAAATGTGTAGTAAAATATATAATGAATACCATTTAGATGTGAAACACTAGGAGTATGAAAAATTTTTGTTCATTTTATTTTGATCATTATAGGATTACCTGCAAGTAGTTCTCTATACTAAGATGATCACATATATGGGCTCATTTTGTTGCATTGTAGCCCTCAGTACCACCTTCCTCCAAATAGGAAAGAAACCTGCAATATGCAAAACCCCAAAGAGCTTCAACATACATTTAATTACCACATGGCAAAGATGAACAACATTCAGTCTTAATGTGTCTATATTTTGAATTTTGACACCTATTTAAGTTTGGCTCTATTTTTTTATGAACTGCTGACCTAATGTATTTTTAGGACAGAGGTAGTGAACTGTCAGGAAACATTTAACAAGGTATAGTTACTGGCTGCAATAGAGTAAAATAATTTAAATGTTCTTCAAAAAGAACTTCTGAGATCGTGTTGTGTAAAGTTTTAAAATCGAAAATCTTTTGCCAATTACCTGCTGTAGATCACTTTTTTTCCCTGTTTCATAGACTGCAATATACTTGATCATTCAAAACTTATGTCAGATACTGAAGAAAAGATGATCTTTCCCTTTCAATAAAGATTTACAGGGTATGCATAAGAACAGATGGTAATTAGAAGGGAATACCTGAGTATTAATGTCATCACTGACTAATCCTAAAACCCTGAGTTCTTAAGGAATTCCTCCAATGCCCACTGGCTTTCAAAGGCATGTCTGGAAGTGATTTGAAACATTTCCTATAAACAACCTATCTTGTTCTTCTTTGGGTTAATAAAAACATTGAAAAGAATATCTGAAATATACACCTTTTTTTCCCCCCATGAACAACAGTAGCCAGGAGTCAGATTTATTCCACATTGGGAGTTACTGATCAGAATATGAACCAACTCTGGACATCACTGTCAGTGATACTCATACCCTGGAGAAAAGCACTGATTTCATTAAAAATCTCCACATTCTCCTCCATCACATATTCTTGCAAGTTTTCACCAAGAAGTGGCAATTGCCTTTCACTTTGCAAACAAGATTTCATGATGGAGAGGCGGAAAGGCAACAGCTGCGTATTTCAAACTGATTATTTTGGGACAGAAATTCCCACAGATGTACTGTGTGGCTCAGCTACTGATGGTGCTTGCCACCCACACTGGACAAACTGCAGTATTTAAGATAGTAATTCCTGGGAATATTGATACAAAAGTACATGTAGGAATGCTCCTAATACAAATTTCAAGGACAGATAACAACAATTTTTTTCAAATAAAAAGTCAAGTAACTTTCCCTTCTTTTCACTTAGCACTTTCAGAAAGAATAAAGTCATCTTCATTTTTTACAGCTAAGTATAACCTGAGAACATCCCAAGAACCTTAAATTCCTTACTTTAAATCATAGGTGATTTAAAGATTATCTCTATCAACATAAGTAATTGGTCAAGTTTTTATTGAAACACGACTAAAAATCAAACAATATACTCCAAAATATGTCAAAATACTTAACCTTCCCAGCATAATTGCAATTTTTTAAAAAATTTACTTTCCAGTGGATACAGAGATAAACACAGATCTGAGCATCTAACATCATAAATTGTTACTCCCTTTTTCTAAAAAATATCATGATTTAAATAAAAAATAGTCAAATTTTTCATGTAATGGAATAAAGAGAATGCAATAAGTATAAATAATGAATTATTTGTGTACATCTGATAATGTCATGTCAGTGCAAAATTTTGAAATAACTGACATTTTGTATTGTCAATATAATAAGCTATCAGAAAGTTCCAAATAGGGCTAAAACTCCTGTCTCCATCTGCCTTTGAGAGATATAAGAATTCAAAAATATTGGTTGCAAATAAGAAGTTGCAAATAAGAACCCAACCACTCAAGGATGTTTGGTGAAAAAATACAGTAAATGGGAGAAATACTCCTAGAGAACAGACACCAGCAGCAGGAACAGTGAATGCAGAGGAATGACATGAGAAAATTTTCAATGACCACCAGTGATTTGACCTCCAGAGAATGGAATTGCATCCTCTGAGAGAATGTTCATAATTTTCTCCAAAAGGCATAATTAATATTATAATCTGAGGAACGGGGCAGTGAGTTATACATTAACACACTTCAAGAAGAGATACAGAAAGTACTTGCACTTGCAAAACCATTCACAAGCACAAAAAGGAAACCGAAAACCAAAGATTTCACGTTCTCTGGTAGAACGTGTTCCATAACAATTCTCATTGTTCCATAACAACTGAGCAGTATTTCTGCTCACACTGTGCAAGTAATTGTTGAATAACTCTCTTTTCCTGCTCTCCATGTTTGTAACCATGTATACTGCCCACTCTGGTCTGCATAAGAGCTTCTCAGGACTCTGTGTATTCCCAAGCACCTGGTTACATGCTGTTCCAGTTAACCTTATTAATTTGTTTTTAGCTTGCTTGTTTTCTGTTCACATCCCAAGTTTTTCATTTGAGAGAATGCTTGTACAGTTTAAATATTCTTTTTCCCCACCGCTGAATTAGTGTTTAAAATTACTTTTAAGTATCAGTGGTGCACCTAACTGTTTATAGAGCAGAGCATGTGCTCTTTATTTCAAACACTGCCTGGCATAAAGAAAATGATTGAACAGCAGTAAGGTAGCTGTGCATAAAAGGTGATTAGAAGAATTTATGTATGCTTTGCAGAGCTTTGTGTTCTACAGACAAGAGCCTTGTGAATGCAGCTATCTCATTCACAAGATAGTTTTTACATAAGTTTTGCCTTCATGACTGTAATCACATGTTGCATCACAACTACCCTTTTCTCACAAAAAAAATTAACTATGTAAATATTAAATGTTTGAAACTAAATGACAAGTTGCTCCAGTAGACTGGTCTCTATTTATATACTTAAAATTAGCCCACTGATGCCTTTTCAAGGTGATCAAGAGGCAACTGCACAAACTCTAGGCAGTGAATTAGTCCAGTTTTACATCCTTAGCATGAACAAGAACCATTTTAAACAATGGTGGGTGCTGTGATCATCATGAAGATGAAAAAGCTGAGGATGCTCAGCTAAAATCATGGAATCATGTGGAACCATGATGATCAGGGAACACAAAGAGAAAGAGGAGATTCAAGCACTGCTCATTTCCAGTACTTCATTACAGTGAATTTGCTTCTGCTCTAATCTGCGGTATGGGAATTTTTAATGAAATAAGGGTATTCCTCCATTTCTGATTGGTTACCCCTAAAGCTCTATAACTAAAAGAGAAGAACTTGGAAACATCTGTATAACCCAGGGCCTGATTTCTGAAATGAAGCATGGGGGCAGGAAAATTGACAGGCTGAGAATTCCCCAAGTGCTGGATCCTGGAGTGCCAAGTCTCTGCTGTCTGGACTTGGATGGATTGATTGCTGGTTGGGAAGTAATGTTTTCTATGATGCATAAGAGTTGTGCTGGTATGCACAGAAATCTACTTTGTTAATTCATCTCAGTAAGTACTCTTCCAAATTCAGCTTATAATTAATGTTAGAGTGTCAGAAAAACTTTATTTTGTGGAGGCAGAACAGTTCAGCTAGGAAAAAAGCCAACAACAAAAGTTAAGTATAGATGACCAAAACAAGTACAAGGAAAAAAAAATCAAATTAGTATATATTTCTCTATAAGTATTCATCTTCCTTCTCCTTGTAAAGCTGAGAATCATACCTTTGTTTCACAGTGTGTGTGTGAAAGAAGATGGGCAGAGGCCACATTTGCTTGCCAGCAACTTTAAAGTACTTGTAATCCTTTTTGACCAATTCATGGAGGCGTGGGGGAACGTAGAAAATATTTAGGAACACAGTGCTAAATTAAAGGGTTTTTCCTCCCCCACAAAGTGACCTGCTTAATTGATGAGGGAAAGGCTCTGGATGGAGTCTATCTAGACATCAGTGAAGTGTTTGACACCATCTCCCACAGCATCCTCTTAGAAAAACTGGCTGCTGGCAGCTTGGATGGGTCAGCTCTTCAAACAGTAAAAACTGTCTGTCTGGCTGGGCCCAGAGAGCTGTGGTGAATGGAGCTAAATCTGGTTGGCAGCTGTCACTAGCAGTGCTCCTCAGGGATCAGTATTGGGGCTGCTCCTGTTAAACATCTTTATTGAAGACCTGAGCATTGGGATTGAGTGCACCCTCAGTAAACTTGTAGATGATACCAAGCTGGGTGGGAGGGAGCATTGATCTGATTGAGGGAGGCAGGAAGGCTCTACAGAGAGACCTGGACAGACTCCATCAGTGGGCTGAGGACAACTGCAGGAGGTTCAATAAGGTGAAGAAGAGTCCAGCACTTGGGTCACAACAACCTCCTGTAGTGCTACAAGGTAGGGGAGGGGTGACTTGAGAGCTGTTCAGCAGAAAGGGACTTACAGGTGCTGGCCAACAGGTGGCTGAACATGAGCCAGGGTGTGCCCAGATGACCAATGGAATCCTGGCCTATATCAGCAATAGTGTGGCCATCAGGGCCAGTGCAGCAATTGTCCCCTGCACTCAACATTGTTGAGGCCATGTCTTGAGTACTGCATCCAGTTTTGGGCCACTCACTTCACAAAGAACATTAAGGTATTGGAGTGTGTCCAGAGGAGGGTAACAAGACTCCTGAAAGCACTATAGAATGTGTCCTGTGAGGAACAGCTGAAGGAGCTGGGTTTGTTTAGTCTTGAAAAGAGGAGGCTCAAGGGGGGACCTCATTGCTCTCTACAACTCCCTTAAAATAGATTGCAGTGAGGTGGGGGTCAATCTGTTCTGCTGTGCCTGTAGTGAGAGGACAAGAGGAAATGACCTTAAGCTGAGACAGGCAAGATTCAGATTAGATATTAGGGAAAAAAATGTCACTATTAGGGTGGCCAGGCACTGGAATAGCTTGCCCAGGGAGGTGGTGGAGTCACCATCCCTGGAGGTGTTTATAAGAGGCATCTGGACCTGGAAATGGCTGATACGGTTTAGTGGTTACAGTGGTAGTGCTGGGTGGGCAGTTGGACTTGACAATCTTGGGGATCTCTTCCAACCTGAATGACTCTATGACTCTACCTTACCCTGGATAGAAGCTCTGTATCCTGAATTGCGTGTGTTTAAAATATGTCATGTACTTGTTCTTTGTTAGATGGAGGTTGTTCTCTGATGGAAATTATACAGTCTACAGATTGCAAGTAGCACACAGTGAATGCTGCTGGATTATATTGTCAGGTGCTAGAATTCAGCTTTTAAAGTCTGGGATACGATGCTTTAAAATGATAGAGACAAGAGGTCTGTCTACAGAAGAAATTTTCTGAAGAGTTGAATTGGTCTGGGAAATTCCTTCCTATGTATTTTTTACTGGTCCCTGGCTTTTCTGGGAGATAAAAAACAGTCAAACACAAATTGGTAGTTCCTATGCCCACTTGGTTTACAAAATATTTTAATATAAAAAAACCCCACATGCCTGATACTAAAATGTCCCTTTTTCCTTATACTATAGAAACATTCCTAGTTTTTGCAATATTTAATGAAACAACCATTTCCTCGGTTGCAATTTTATTTGCAGTTCAGATAATTAAAGTAGAGCTGCACAGAGTTCTGTCAATTTCCAAATTCTGGTGTCAAACAATAGTGTACAGTAATCTGCCCAGGTATATTCTTGTGAGGTTATTTCACACAGTTTGAATTCTTAATTTTTGATTTTGGATTTCAAATTTTCGTGCCACACAGACATAATTCTGGGCGTATTTTGAAAGTCAGAATTAAAAAGGAATGTGGGAAAAAGAAAAATAGGATGGAGCATGTAACTAAAAATTCAAATAAAACTTTTTTCTCTTTTTTTGTCAAAGGAATAAAAAAAAGAAAATGAAGAGAAATGAATGAAACAAGTTGTTGGAGAACAACTACAAAGATTTCTTTTCAGGCAATTGAATTTTTTCAGACCAAGAGATGAGAATGTAACTGTAAAAAAGTTTGATTGATTTTTTTTTTTTGAAAGAGCTGTGACAAATGAACACAACATATAATCATTCAGGAAAATTACCTTGATAAAATGGAAGTGGTATGATAAATCTAAGGGTAGTGTTTATTGACGATTAAAACCCACCAATAAAAATGAAGAAAATTATTAGCAAACATTGACAAAAACTGGAGTCACTCTTAGACACAGTTTACCACACAGGCATTTTCAGCCTATTGGAAAAGTAGTGTAGCTTTGGATGGTGGAGAATATACTGTGCATATCAAAAATAATTAAGAAAGAAAACCACCTATACCTTACCTACTTGCCTGTATTATTACAAAACAAAGTATCAGTCATGTCAAACTGGGAGAACATAATCTTTGAAAGCAGAAGAGCTAAGCAAATCTGAGTGAAGAGAACTGCTTCATGACTGGCCATGCAATTTAAATAAAGAAAAAAACCCAAAAAACCAAACCCAGAAAACCTACGTATCTTTAAGACATATTAAGTAAAATCACCAGAGCATGCCATATAAATGGATTTACTCCTGATGAAAGGCATATATTGTTGAAGGCTGTATAATAATTAGCCTGGCAAAGACCTACTGCACTGCTGTGCATACTATGACATATTAGAAAAAACTGAAGTGTGGTACAAGTTTTTCGAAGAAGAAAATCAGTTAAAGGTCTTGATGATTAAAGCAGAGAAACCTTGTTTACGTCCTTTTCATATGAGCTTTTGGAAACTCTCTTTTTAGGGATAATTTCCTGATTGCAATTGCTTTTGCTACAGGATATAAAACACTGAGTGAGAAACTTATTAAGAAATTAAAAGAAAATGAAAAAATATTGTGTTAATAGAAATGGTTAATGTGGCAACAAAAAGCATTAGAAGCACTTAGCTATATAGAATTAGGGTGAAAAATATTGTAATGAAACAAAAGAATGTTAGAATATTTTGAGATATTAGTAAAACTCTAAAGTGCGAAAGAACCCAACAAGCAAATAAACTCAGAGAGATTATTTGCAGGACTGGGAAGAAATGAACTCTGTGTAAGTGACCAGGAACTGAGAATCTGATGCTGTCATAAGAGCATTTTCACCTACCTGTATGGAGTGAGATAACTGAAACTCCAACAGTGCCTTGGTCCAAAGGAAGGTAAAGGGTTTTATTAAATTTAAGTTTGGTTATGAATCTGATTACTTTTCCTTTCATCCTTCTAGGAATGTCCGTGATGGGGAGAAATAAATCTCTAATAATACTACAAATGCTGATTAAAATCATAGACTGGAATGAAGATCTGAAGCCCAGAAATGTCTGTGACATTCAGCTCTGCAGACATTTGGAGGCTGCTGTTTCCTACTTCTCTCTGGCTGCACACATTTCCCCTCTTGAGTTAATCAAAAGGAAATTTTCATCAGTGAAAGCATCAACATATCTCAAGCATGATGATGTGATATGTGCTAGTAACTGCTGGAGCTTTTGTGGAAGTCACTGTGCTTTTAGTTGGAGACAAATGAGGAAAACTCCTGTCTTTACTCCAAAGATTCTTCATTGTATTAAAAACACTGTTAGAGTACAAGGCAGATGCAAATCACAGCACTTCTCATAGACTTAGTGTGAAAAATTTAGGAAGTAGCTTTTTCCAGTTCTATCCAGTAACGGTTCAGTGAAGGACTTCTACTTTAAAACACAAGGGAAGTTTTATCTTTAAAACCAATTTAATATTCATATTCACTCCACCAGGGAATACTTGTCTGTCTTCTGTGCAAAAAGAAAACAGTGAGCTCATTATGTACTCTGCTTATGGATATTGTAAAGCAGTAATTTAGCTCAGTTTTGAATGTTAATTAAACAAAGTGCTTAAAGACACAGTAGAATATCTCTAATTTATTTTTTTCTGAGTAGGTCTGTGTTCCAAGAGTCAGTGCATCCCCTGAGACATAGAACTCATCAATGAAATAATACAATTTCTACTGTCTTATTTTAGAAATATCATCTACTAAGCCCCAGGTAATAACTGCTATTTGGAAAAACAGGCTGAGACCTTTTCTTCTCTCCCCTCTTACAGTAACATGGGATGACAAACTTTTGATTTAAATTTCATTAGCTTTAGGATTGTTTTATTTTATTCTCATAATCCTGCAGCATTGCTCATGAACACTACTTTTTATTGTATTGGTACATAAATCTAATATTAAACCTATCTATTGAAAATTGAGCTGTCAAAAACCTGTGTGGTAGCATAGCTGGTTGATGGAGAAAGATGCCTTCTCAGAAAATTATTCAATCCACTGGTTTTAGGCATCTCTTGAAGGAAGGAATAAAGCACTCCTTGGATTTGCTGGTTTCTAGGCATTGGTTATGGGGTTGACACCAGATAATTAACACATACTGGACACCTAATTTCTACACTAATTCATTAATAAACATCGGGTATGACATTTCCAACATAGTTGGGAATTTAGAGACTTGTAAAAAACAGTCAGTTAGTTAGCTTAGAATTATAACAGAAATAATGTTCCAAGAATAATTGGTAGTGAGGAAAGAAAAATAAAGTTCTTACATTTAAATTCCTTTCCCTCCTTGGTTGTCTTGCAATCCTAGAGATCTATGCAGCTGAGATGTTTCTGCCACTCACACCTCCTGATGTGTAGACTTGCACAATAGGTCATGTCTTAGCACTGAAAAAAAGTCTGAGATCCATTTAAAAGGTTGGAATACCTGCATAAGTGCAACTTGTACAGGGCATCATGACAGCTGTTCCAAAAAAAAAAATAAATTATGGTGTTCAGTCCAAATAGTTCTGATTTTGATTCCCTACTGAAAAGTCTGCAGGAATGAATCCTTAAAGTGAACATGTAGGCAGCTGTGCACTGAGGGAATATTAGAAAAGAAAAGCATTTTTGTTCCTCTGTTTATTATTTAAAATCGTGTATCTTTGTTTCAGGCAAAGTGGTGTATAATTTACTGGGACTTAAAACAGCAGTGGATTTTGGCTCATGACCATAGAATTTGGTGACTTCAAATTTCATAAAAATATTTTACTTAAGAAGTTTTTGAGGTTGAACGATATTAGAATACATATTTGATTTCATCTTACGTGCTACACAAATCTGTTTTGCACTTAAATAAATTTACTACAAGGTCTTTAGTTCACATAAGAATTGCTTCTCTACATGCTTCAACACAAAAGTACCTAAACATTTTTGAAGCATAGGTTAAAAAAACCCCAACATCATTACATGATACATTTTATATTTTTTCTTTGCAGCCTTTAACTCTTCAGCATCCATAACTCAATGAATAGCAATTCAAAGTAAGAGAACTACACTGAAAGATGGATTTCCTGATGAAGTTCCAAAACTGAATCAAATTAGTTCCAAGAGCTATTTTTAGCTTGCACATCTAAGTGAAGGAGTTTTTTAAGATTTCACAGTCTGTCAGTCTGTCTTTGCTGTGCTTTTTCCCATTTCTCATGCACAGGAAACAGGGACAGAAATCACCACTTTGCCTCTTACGAGAGCATGAAGAAAGGTGCTTCTTTCCTAATATTCACCCTCTCTGCTCTGAAAAAGCTCACTGGAGGACACAGGCAAACTGTATTAAAAGAAAATCAACCACAGGAGTAACCAAAAATCAGAAAAATTGCATTGCCATTACACACACCTCACCCTGAGCACTGTTACAGAGAAGAAACTCAGGTGGGCAGGGAAGTGTTATAAAATACTGACAGCATTTTGAGAGAAGCATTTCTGGAGATGTATTTAAAAAGAAATTCAGGCAGTTTTAAATTCTGCTTAGGCCACTACAAAGATCAGACTATACAGAAAAGGTTTTGTGGAAAAGGCATACCTTGTCTGAAGTTACTTATGAATTGATGTAGTTCAGATTTAATACAGGATTTTAGATAAATGGTTGCAAAATTTGGCAGAGCTTAGTCTTCCTCTCCCAGAAAATTATTTTTTAAGTTTCAGGCCTACTGGCTCAAGATTGAGAATAATTTTGAAATGCTTTTTCTAAGATCCTAACCTTAGGAGAATTCAGTCAGATTTCCACAACTTGAGCTTTGGATCAGCACAGCTTCAGCCTTCCAGGCTTTATGATTACAGGCAAAAATAAACCAAAATATTATAGGTCAGATTAAGTCACTGAAATGCTCTGGTAACATCTAAATTTATAACTAAAATTGTCAGGGCTTGTTTTTTATCCCTGAGGCCATCTGGCACAGCCTGGCCATGTTCCCTCTATTAAATGCTCTGGTGTTTTCGACAGGGTAGTGCAACCAAGCCATGCACTGAGAACAGAGCTGAGCTGACTTTTGCTTGATTGTGAATAGGATTTTTTCTGCAGATTTTAATCATGTTAGAGTAAAAAATGCCAGAAATTATATTAACAAATCATCAGTATGATTCAAGTCCAGTGCCTAAGTCCAGGCTGTACCACTCCTTAATTTATAATCACTGATGAGCCTTGTTTTAATTTAAATCAACAGTACTACCCATTTACTCAATATAATGTTTGTAGATGGGATTATTTTTAACCCAGTTTTGAGTTAAAGGCATAAAGATAATATGGACACACAGAGACTGTCCTCTTTTTACTCCTAACCACAAGCAGCTATCTTGATTTTGTGATAGGGCCCAATTTTATAATTCTGTGTTTGTATGATTCCTTCCCCAGCCTGCTGCTTATGGTGCTGCTTTAGCAAATGCTTGTCTTTCCTACTCTGTATTCAATTCTGGCACACCTTTGTCTCCCTAGAGAAAAATAAAGCAAAACAAATACAGAATGAGGTAGTAAGTCTAAAGATTAATATATCACAAGTATGTACCAAAGAATATTAAAATTTGTTTTATGATCTCATTAGAAATTAAATGTTTGATATTTGGAACGCCCCAAGCAGGTGTCCTCTGCTTCAGCCTGGGATTCCTGAGGGGTGACTGTGGAAGGTCTCGACCAGCAGATCTATTTGTGAATCCTACTATTTTCCTATTCTGAGGTGTTCAGTGAGCTGAAATGTGCAAATTTCAGCATATTCTCAAAAAATTGACTGAGAAAAATATATGCATGATATATAATCCACATTCTGAAGGCTATATGCTTTACCAATGTTTAAGAAATTGACAAAGAAACATAAGCAACTGAACAAAATTGGGAGTGCAGCATTTTCAGATATGAGGTATGTGACTAGGAAAGGTGCTATGGAAGTCCTACACAGCCTATATAACAGCTGAGTAGCTAGAAATCCGTTAGCTTTTCCCAGGCTCTGGCAACTTCCTCAAAATCTGGCCTCAAGGAATAGTCCCTTCCTTGAGACCGCTGCAGAATGTGAAAGAAAGGCAAAAGCTAATAGAGATCTTCAAGTTCCTCATTAAAAAATAAGCTTGGAGAATTATTTCCAAAATACATTGCTAAATTTCAGAGGGTCAATTTATAAGAATTTTTTTCTCTAATGTTCCTTGAGGTTGATTTGGACATACAGAAGAAAACTATGTCTTGCAAAAACACTAGCTCATCAAAATAATAAAAGAATTTAGAAATGCCATTAAACAAATAACAAAATTACTTAAAATCAGCATAAGCAACTTCATATAAGAGATTTGAAAGTGCTAATGAAAAGGTCAATATCCAGCTGCTTTGTAAAGAAAATCAATAATTCTGTTTTTGAATTGCAGAACATGATTTTTTTTTGTAGAAATGAAAGATTATTTAATAAATTAGGCCTAATTTGTTTTAAGGTTTTATTACATTTTTGGGGATATATGTTCATTTATAATCACATGATTCTTAAAACATTGAGATTTCTGACTGTAGTACCAGTTCAGTACTAGCTGGCACGGTTTTCTACTGTAACTACCATGTTAGTATTGAACTTTGTCTATGAGAATATATTAGAAAAACAAAACTGAATTAATTACACAATTCTTCATCTTACAGAAACTGTGATGTTTCTAATTACTCATGCTAATAAACTGAATTGAGAATTGGTTGTAAGAAAGATATTCTAATGTTAATGCTGTAATTTATGAATGCTAAAATCTCAGTAAATACAATGCTCTGAAAATAAAAAGGAAAGCAGAATTAAATGAAACATTTTCAAGAAATGCATGCAAGAAAGAAAAGTTTTAAAATTATGTTCTTGAAATAAAATTATTTCAAAATTGAGATTATGTATGTTAAAAATAAAAGAATGGCTATAAAGATTTATTTTAAAATAATAAAAATGTGTATCACTTTTGCTAAATATTGTTTTACAAGGATTTAGCCCTCCTACTATGCCTCATTGCAAACAACATTGGAACCCTAAACAACACTGGAATTACAAGCAGAGTCTGCACTGTTCAAATTAATTTTTCTATGGATAACCCTTAGAAACAAGTAATCCTCCTGGCAGGATTAAATCACCTTCATTAGGCACTTAATTTGTGCCCAAGCTTTATGTGCACAGAGAAGGATCTGTTTGAAGTAGGTGCCCCACTGCAGTTTGCCAAGACAGCTTAAGACCTGAAGGAGAGAATTTAGCTGACTAAACTTAAGCACTGAATTTATGTAAAAACACTCCTCACTGGAGACCTTTTAAAGGCACCAACCTCTTTTCATTAAGATACAGTAACTTTAGGTTATAACTTCAGCAGGACACCTGATAAGACTCCTGATTTAGAGAGGACTTTGATGAATTCATTTCTTATTCATGGCTCCTTATCTACTTAAGATATTCTACTTGTTTGATTTTGATTGTTTTATTTTCTTGATGCTGCCTAAAGGTACAAGTGAGAAAAACTGAATCTTCTATCACAAAAACTTGCAATATTTGGTATGACTTACAGGGAATATGCCCTAAGACTAAAATGTCTTTATTTTAAATAATTTTTTTCTACAGCAGGAAGAATTATCTGTGTGTTTAAGATTATGATTTCAGAAGGAAGGCTAGGCATATATGTCAAAAGTAAAACAATATTGTTTCCCCAGCAAGGACAAAATCCATCCATTTTGCTTGAATATAAGTCAATGTTAAAGCTATAGGAAAAAGAAAGGTGTCCCAGAAAAAATATTTATGTTTTGTTATGTTCACCTTCTCTTGGAAGCATGTTTCTCCAAATAAAAGCTGTTCCCAAGCATACATTCCCAAGCATTGCATCAAAAGATAGGTGTCANCTATAGGAAAAAGAAAGGCAGATGTCCCAGAAAAAATATTTATGTTTTGTTATGTTCCTCTTCTCTTGGAAGCATGTTTCCCCAAAAAAAAGCTGTTCCCAAGCATACAGAGCATTACATCAAAAGTTAGGTGTCGAGTCAATCTATGAATGAATAAATGAATGGGTCATGGAAGCTTTATTAAAAGATAAGAAAATTCTATGGCAAGTTTCTTAAAACTCAATATCTAAAGTCAGGCTTCTTAGCTGAGTCTAAAGCTGTTCACAGTTGATCTGCCATGATACTTAAATACACACTTAGCATTACCTTGCACATACACTGGGGCTACTGAGTATTCTTAGAGCCAAGTGTGAGCTTAACTATGTTCCTAGATCAGAAATAGAGTATTTAGTGTTTTGAAAGAGCTAAAATCTCAGGCCTTGAAAGAACCCAACCATGGAACTACAATGTTTCAAATATATAGAATGAAGATGAAAGTTCAAATCCTACATCCATTGTCTTCAATAATTCTTCTTTTCTACAGTGAAGATGGTAGTAATTGTCTGTATATGCCCAGCACTTTTCAAAACAGACTTAGAGGCCAAATTTTGGATGTACACTTTTCAAATGTTATTCCACATTACCATGTAATAAGGGGGAGAATGTGTCATCACAAGAGCAGAAATCAAAATGGCTCTACAAATATTACTGAACGAATATTTGCTTAGAACTGTAGATTAATACCGAAGATAACAAACTATTTGACTTAGTACTTTTTTAACTCATAGATTCAAAATAATTATCAGATTGTGAAAACTCTTAACATTACAGATAACACAACTATAGGCCTCTTATAAAATCACAAAGTTGCAATATTGTGAATGAAATAACTACTTTTGTTAAGAAAATTATTTTTTTTCCATAGTCACAACAAATAATCTAGTATCAGTTACTGTACATATATTTTCTTGCAATACTTTGACTGTCTATGAATACTGGATCCACAGATGCCACTTTTGCTGCTATAAAGGAGTGGATACAGTGTAAAACTGCCGTCAGATCCTGAAATTCAAGTTCCTGAAAGAAGTAAGAGAAAAAAAAAGAAAATTTTAATTCAATTTAGGTTTATAAACATTTTACATGAATACAGAGCAGACTAGTTAGAAAACAATTATGGCCTTAACATGAAAATCGAACTTTTATAGGAAACTGCAAAATTAAAATTGGTAAGAAAAAACCTGTATGTCCATACTGTGTTCACTGGCAGTGCTATGTGTAAATTTAGTTTTCATTCTGTGCTACTTTATTGTTCATGTTGCACTCAGCTTGGACATATATTGCAACATAGAACAATTCAGGTTGGAAAAGATCTTGAAGATCACTAAATGCAACTATTAACACAGCACTGCCAAGTCTACCAGTAAACCATGCCACATCTAAACTTGGCATATCTCCTGAGATGGTGACTCAACCACTTCCTCATGTAGCCTGTTCCAATCCTTGTCAATCTTTTTGGTGAAGAAATTTTTCTTAATATCCAATCTAAACTTCCCCTGTCACAAGCGGAGCTATTTCCTTTCATCCTGTCACTTGTAGCTTGTTTCAGGCAGTTGTAGAGAGTGGTAAGACCTTCCCTGTAACTCCTTTTCTCCAGGCTAAAAACCCCCAGCTCCTTCAGTCACTCCTGAAGTGACATGCCCATCCGATCCTTCACCAGCTCTGTTGCCTTTCTTGAAATGAAGGGTCCAGAACTGGACACAGGACTTGAGTTGTGCCCTCACCAGTGCTGAGTACAGGGACAATCACTGTTCTGCTGGCCACAGTGTGGCCGATTCAGGCCAGGATGCCATTGGCCTTCTTGGTCACCTGGGCACACACTGGCTCATGTTCAGCCACTGTCACCAGCACCCTCAGGTCCTTCCCCAAAGGGCAGTTTTCCAGGCACTCTATTCCCAGCCTGTAGCACTGCCTGGAATTGCCCTCATGTCCTAGGTTGCAATGTAAGATGTGCCCAAAGTATTTATCCTATCACCATCTCCATGAGCTGTTGAAACCAGGTGGGGCAGTGTTTTCCTGCCTCCTCCCTCTGGACTATCTCCTGTCAATGGCCCATCAATGCCCTGCCCATGACTCACAGGTAACTCCCCTCGGGAGCTGTGTCTGCTTAATGGGCAATCAAGGACCCATTGTCTGACTCATAGAATGACATCAGCCCATTGGGAGATGCTCTGCCCAGGGGGGAGGAGCCAAGCATTCCCAGCTGGATATAATCTGGGGTTTGGGGCAGTACAGGGAACCCTCACTGACTGGATTCTCAGAGTACAAGAGCTACCAGATCTTTGTACAGGATCACTTCTTCAACAAGACTGCTTCATCTGGACTGCTACTACCACCCTAACTAACAGGGTGTCAGGTTGTACTCTGACTCTGTCAAGGGTCTTTTTTTAACTATTGAATTAATTTTATTGTTTTCCTATTAAATTGTATTTCTGACTTGGGGTCTCTCACTGGTTTTGCTTTCAAGGGCAGGACTTAGCGCTCTCCTTTGTTGAATATTATCAAAGTATTTGACAAATTAAGGCTGTTCGAGGATGATGCAGTATCAAGGAGGGTAGAGTGAGGAGCTCACATCTTTTGTCAGCCTCTAAAAGAGAGGTGAGAAGCCAGAGGCAGTGTGAAAGATAAGGCGAAGTCACAACACACCCTAATGACAGAAACAAACATGGCTGGGTATGAAATTTATACACCCCGATTCACAAAGAAAGACAGAATTATTCCTAAACAGTTCTCAGATTTGTTTGACCTTTTACAACATATTTCATCTTCTGTGCACAGGTTAGCTTTCTTTTTCACTATGAACCCAGACAGTAATAGAGTGATAGTCCAACACAATGACTGTAAATGTAAATAAAATATAAGAAAATAAAAACAATGTAAATGTAAATATAATGTAAATAAAATGAATGTAAATATAATATAATAAAAACAAATATAGTGTAAAAAAAAGTTTAATTCAAGTAATACTACTATGTGTGATGTCTGCACTGGCAAATATGTTGTGGGGACACCCGAGACAGTATTTGGTTTGAGCAGAAAACTATTTTCAACAATCTTCTGGCTAACTAGTTATTTGTTGAGGCACACTCCATATGCTTGTTTTTAAGCAAAAAGTAAAGCACTTCTTTATTTAGAACACACTTCTGCTTTTTCTGAAACAGAACTTCACAGTGTGTTCTAAATAAAATTGGCCCAATATATTTGAAATTCAAATGTCCCAGAAAAGGTCACCATAACATCATTTTGTTATCCAAGGGCAGGTTTTTACTAGGTACACGTGGTCTTACTACTAATGAATTGTTCACTTGTATTTGTGGGGCATGATTTTGTGACCCTATTTGGGGCACAGCTGGGAAATTTTTGGGAGTGGAGGAATTTCCAAGCACAGCCTCTTCAAGGAGAGTCCAGGGCTGCCCTGGGCAGGTTCTAGATGGGTCCAACTAATGCACCACAGGGCATGGCTGAGCCCCACGGGGAGGCAGGGATACATCAGGGTAAACATACGTAAGAAAGGGCAGAAAGTTCCTCAAAAAGGTAACAAGGCCAGTGGAGTAGGAGGTGCAGAGAAGGTAACACCCCTGAAGGGACTGAAACTGATGGAGAAGCCATAGTGGAGAAAAGGAAAGCGTGACTGTATTTAAGCCCATGTCATCTTTGTCATACATTTTTGGGGGCAAAAAGTTCTGGTTTTTCCATTTTAAATGACATTTAACTGACATGTGAGGAGCAAATTTGGGAGGAGTTTTCTTAAAATACATTTTATTGACAGCAGATGTTGACTTTGTATATTAATATAAATTAATATAAACACTTCTAGGAAAAAAAGCCCTACAGTGCCACTATTTAAATCTCCATATGTAAGTTTTATAAAACTAAAATTATGTAGACAGTAATGATTATTATCAAATATAAAATATTATTTATGTAATATGAAAGAATACAGGCCTTAATACATAAATTTTGGCTCCATCAAATGTTTTACATCTACTGCAATTCCATCTGCCAAATCAAGAAGTTAAAAAATATAACCACTCCAATAATCTTATATTTGCTCCAAAATCAACTGAAATCACCCAACAATTTCAACTTAGGTTCTGATGCTCAACACAGTGACCAAACACAATCAAACAACCTGAGAGAAGGGAGCCCTTCACCGAGTTCCTATTTCTCTACTCCAGCTTTATGTACTTGCAATCTATAAATGTTTATGGGGATAAGCAAACAGAGGTAACCTAACACAGACTGTAGACAGGATTTCAGACTGCTCTAAAAACATTATTTGGAGAGCTTTGGGATTAGAAAAGGGCATGCACCAGAACACCTCATCATTGTGAGTCAGTCTTTCCCAATGTCCCAACTGCAGAGTCCTCTCTGTGTTTCCATCACAGTTCAGAGCATGGCTCAAAGTGCAGTAGCCCCTCCTCTGTATCTGAGAGAAGTCATCTAATCTGTGGTGAATAACCTTTTGAATACTAATATGCTCTTGTTTCTGTAAGATATAATCTACAAAGAGGTGGAAGACTAGCAGTAACACTAAACTTATGTTTTATGTGACAACAGTATTGTCTGTAGTTAATACTTCAAGTTCCCCATTTTTTGATTATTTTCAAGAGTGGTGCCAATTTTTACTACAGAGCTGAGAAGCAAAATATAAGCATGTGGTATATAAGCACTCCTCATGCAGTTTACCAGCTGGTCCACTCTTGTGTCTCATATCTTCACTATTTTATGTTAGGGTTGTGCAGGGATGAGCCCTCCTCTGGCATCATAAAACAGGAGCAGAGCTCTGGAGGTGTTGTCTTGCAGGCCTAAGTTAGATGTGGCCACCTATGATGGCATCAGAAAATTTGGCCTCATCTGAGGTCTTGTGCACCAGAAACTTCCAGAAATACAGCTTATCACAGTAGTATTTGATCCAGAAGACCACTAATGGGATAAGGCTGTGGAGCTTTGTGTCTGAAGGATGTTTGATGCCTGTGCTGGCTGCTTTGTAATCCTGCAGCTGGCAAGTCAGGTGTAGATAATGAGGAATAGTCACACCTATCTAAGGATAAACTGGAATAGGGATTTGTTTGCATTTGTTTCCACAGGGAAAGGGGAAGAGGACTGGAGGTTAGTTTGAAAACATGGATTTAGTAAAAGATAAGGATGGCCTTCTGACTTGGGAAAATGTAGAAGTTACGTAGTCGGAAGACTGGGACACAATATCTCTTTGATATCTTGAATACAGTTTTATAGGTGGAAATTTAGCCTCTTTAGCTTTGGAATGCAATATGAATTTTTCCTAGAAAACAACACCAATGACACTGCTTTCAAACAAATATATTGCTCTGATAGTTTATTTTTTTTTAAAGTAACATTTCTGTCTGTACTCAGTCAAGGCAGATGACTGATAATTTTATTTCCCCTGTACCATCCAACAGCATCCTTATGTTTGCTTTCCTTATCTGAGTTTGCTGCTTTTTTCTTTAATAAAGATCGTCAGTTTTCAGGAGGAATCTGTGCATGCCTAATATTTCAATAACCAAAGCTATTTCAGTTTACTGTATGTACCATAATAAGTAGATTAAGTACAACAAAGGCACTAGAAGGAAGACACTGAGAGAAGAACACAAAAGATTGGATTAAAGCAGTGGGAGGAAAAGACTGCAAAACTTCCTGCTGGTACTGAAAATATTAAAAATGAGTACACTGCACTGACCTCTTCCACAGTATGTGCACAGCCAAGGAAGAAAAATACATGTTCTTAACATCCACCCACTAGGAGAGTTGGATTTATTACATATCATGAAGAGCTTGATAGGCATGCTGCATTTTTACCATGCACATAATTTTATTGAGACCTTCTGGGAGCCGTTGAATCACTATTTGAACAAGACATGAACCTGTGTCACATCAAAGGCAAATAATGGGGATGCTGACAGTGTTATTGTGCCCTGTGCATTTCATGACTTTAAGGACACTGGTTAGTCTCAGTGTATGTTATTTGTTGACCAGAACAGATCTATTACCACTGTATTGTTCAAGATATGTTTTCCAATCAGACTGATTGTTTTTTTCCAGTTGTGATTTTTTCGTTTTGCTTTTGTTTTCTTTGTTGGTTTGGTTTGTTTTTCAGGTTAAAAGCCCAAATAAAGATATTTAGGTTTTAGCTTCTGACAACATTGAAGTCAAAATGGAAACCAGAATTCTAAATTTGGTTCAATATCTCAGCAGGTGTAGCAGGGCTTGGTTGCCATATCATGGATGAGAAGAATATGCAGGGCTCTTAAGTGGTCTTGCAATAGACAAGGAATTTACGAGCCCAACAACATCTAGCTGAAACTTCAATATGGCTCACAACACTCTATTGACAACAATGGTTTCTTATCTTTCTTCAATAAATATTTGAAGTTAAGTAAGATGAGAAGGGAAATGCTCAATTAAAATATGCTTGAGAAAAAGTCTTGTCTTCCAGATATATAGCTACAGTTTAGCAAAGGGAAATAAAACATCAATAAAAACTGAAAGTATTTTTCTTTTTTCTTTTTCTTTTTTTTAGAAAGAAAAAGAATATCTACTATTATTAAGATTACTTGTAATTTCTCAATACTAAAGGCAGGGTAAGTTCAGGGAAATACTGAAGTGGGAAACTATAAAAGGAGAAACAACTGACAGTAATCTTTTCCTAATTACCTCCTTTCAACAGAAAACTTTTTAAATGGAGAAATGTATTGTTCATCTAAAACTAAAATGCACAGGGAGAAGTACTTGGCTTAAAATTTAGAAGCCAAAAACAAAGGAGAAAAAACATCGCATCTAGCTAGTAAACAAGACACAAAAATAGAATTCCCAAATGTGATTTTTTTTTTTTTTTACCCCCAAGAATTCATTAGACATAGTCTGGAAAATTCTTTTGCTACCTTGACTCTGTTTTCGGCCAAGAGGAACGTAAGTCATCTGCATCACGCTATCTTTTGTGCATAGTGGCTAATTTCCCCAGGAAAAATGAAACTTCTGTTACTTGATAACATTTTTGTGTCTCATCATTGGCTGCATTTCACTGTATAGAACCATCTGGTTCGATGAAATCTCTTTCAGTGCAATAAGCAGAGGCAAATACTGGATTGTACTATGGGTATTAGTGCTGGGCATTTTCCAGCCAGCCTGTAACTCTCAAATCTAAGAACTCATGCCATTTAGGTGGTGGTATATGTTATATAGCTGATTATATATACCAGTTATCTGAAGTGGAGAGGCTGCACAGCTGTGTCCCAGTCCCATTTAATGTGAAATCCTGGTGGGTACATTGCACTTTGCAGAAGCAGTTGTAAAAGGTGTAATCACTGAAAAGCTGATAAATCCTCAGCTACTTAGTATCAGCCTTTCCTCTGGACTTTAATGAGCTTTTTTTTTGGATCTTCCACCATTTACAATGCATATTTACTTCTAGGTACATAGATATTAAGAATTCTGTATGAGCCAATCCCATCTCAGCTTCCATCTGATACTTTCAAGATACCTCACAAACATTCTCGTGAATTTTGCCAGTTACAAGATGTTTTAATTAGAGCTAAGTAAAAGAATAATTTTTAATGTTTTAAAAAATGTCTCCAGAAGAAAATTTACCACAAAATTATCATAAGGATTCACTTATAATAACTTTACAGATAAAAAAATAATAAAAATGCTAAAGTTTAAGATTTCTCTAGCTAAAGAGTAAAATCAGGTGAAACCAATTAAAAACAATGTAATTTGTGCAAAAACAAAAATAAAATTTTAAAAATCAGACTTTTTACCACAACAGAAAGAGGAATGATACAGTATTAAAGTAATAGAATTCCACTGCAAGCAATTGCAGCCCTTGCCTAATCACACATAAATATCTTATGATTTAATGCACAGAGATACACAAAGTAGTTTATTCATGAGTACAATCTTCCTGTCCTGAAACAAGTTTTTAGCTCTCTGCAAGAGATGATCACATATAAAATGAAGACAATAGTCCTCTTCTGTCTTCGAGGACTACTGTGAGAAATGAAGTGGAAATGGCATGCTACTAGACAAATTATTATACATTGTACATTTTGGAACAGATATTACAGTATCTTTTACAGTAGAGCCAAGAGGCAACTCAGGTCAAGCTTGCCAATGAAAATCCTGAATAATTTATTAATACAGATGTATAAAGGAAGATATATTGCCTGCACTGTAACTTCGTGATAAATAAGGAAGGTTATGGACTTCTTCCTTACAATTTTTTAAACAATAGAAAGATAGGTAACATATACTGTTTGCATATGGTCAGTATAGAAAAATATCACTTTCCAAGTGACTTTAATCTGTACAAATCCAGGTTTTTGTCAACCAAAACCCAGTTGAACCAGACTGTTAACTTCCTCTTCTGTGTAATATCACACCAAAGTTTCCCCCATTATTTTGAAATCCCATAGCTAAAAAAATATTTTTTTTTTCAACAGCAAGTTTGGGATCAAACTTCATTTCTACCTTATCTTTTTTCAATGCAGTTTTTAGACCTTATATTGACTATAGGTTGACCATATAACTTCAGAGAATTTATCTTTCTGAAAGAGTAAAATGCCATCATAACCGAACTTAATGGCAGGCTTGTAGAAATAATGCAGTCAATCTATGGGTATTACATTGCTTCTATTTATTGTGGAGTTTCTAAAGAATCAGCAAAAAAAGAATAAGCTGCAATGTGTTCACCACATGTATGTCTCAGTAAAGGGGTTTTCTGATGCCTTGACAGTAATTTTACGTCATGTTTAACTAAATTGAGAAAGAGGTTGTTGCTTACCTTTGTCTCAATTTGTTTGGTGTCTAGATTTTGAAAAAGCAGCTTTACTCTTGTTTTCCCATCATCTGATGAGCCTTTGAGCTGAGAGAATTTAAACCTCCACAGCACATTCTAAAGAAAAAGAAATTTGATTAAGGACTCTGCTACATGTATTTACCTGGAACTATAGGGTGATGATCAATGTTTCTGTACTAAAATAAAGCACTACAGCAGTAATGCAGTACATGATAACAGGCTCATTGCAGAGCAATTAAAATTAACATTTCTGTGCCCTTTGTGAAAGCAAAAGAAGCAATATTAATATTCACTAATTAAACTATTTTGAAATTCTCTGAGATAAAAATGCTTAAATTGCCTACATAGCATAAAGATGGCAAAAGCATAATTACATAAAGATCCAGGAGGACATTTGCATCAGTATGAACACAATTCCATGCCATATCTTGATCTTTCATATTTCAACTGACTCTTTGGCATAATGTAGATAATTGTGACTTACACAGATATTGCAAAGCTGAGCTTACTGATTTGTGAAATGTGAAGTTCTCAAAAAAGATAAAGAATGCAAAAATATTGTTATTGAACGTAGCCTCAGAAACCACAAAAATGTGTCCTAGATTACATAATGGTTTGTAAAATACATGACTTCTAAGCTTCTTGGTTTATGCACGGCATCTTACTAGTGTTGGCAAATTCTAGATATGATAGATATGCTTTAATCTTTATCGAGGTATTTAGTAAAAAAAAATTGAGAAATTATTTTTGAAATCAAGATAATTTTCTGTATTTATCTAAATGTTTTTTATTCATCACTTGAAAATGTATAATTTAAAAAACCCACAAGGTAGCAACTTGCACACAGACTTCCTGCTGGTGTTTCCTTAAATGCCTATAATCTTAATGAAAATTCTCTGCATATGTTGAAATGTGCTTCAGTCCCTGGACACTGCTGAAGAAACACAATTTAAATACTTGGGATGTTGTTTCAAAAGCACACATGGGAAAAAATTTGCCGTGTTCCATTTTCCAACATGCCTCTTCTCAAAATATCATTTTTAAGTAGATGCGTGCTACCAGCGGCCTTTAGAACCCTACTCATAATTTAAAATGGACTGTCCTATAAATAAAAAACTATCTCCTGGTTCCCTGCAGACATAAATTTCATCAGCTTCTTAGAGAAATACAACAGATGAAGAAAAATTGAAGTATGCTAGAACACTGTGATGGTGCTTAAACTTTATATTCACAAACAGATTTTAACTGGGTCCAGAGGGCCTAATTAGACCACCTGAAAAGTGTTCAAAGCTTAAAGGAGTTTGGTTCTAAACAGGATAGATAAATGTTTGCCGTGTAATATAACTGCTAAGGTGGAGATGAATCAAGAGCTTAGAAACAATTTAGTAATAATAAGCATTGCTGGAGTCATCATCTCTCTCAAGTTGGCACCAAGTGGGAAAGATGAGAAGTAGAGAACACTGGAAGAGGGAAGAAAATGCACACTTTGGGATCCCTTTATATGGAAGGGGTGTATGAAGGCACAAGCAAGACAACAAGATAAAAAGAATCTCTACAATGAGATATAAAGCAGATGCAGGCTACAGAAGTATCTCTGTGATGGGCCCAAAAAAGATAAAAGCTGAATGAATTAAGCCCATCAAGAGCCTGGAATAGAATATGCAGGAAAAGAAACTGTTCTAGAAAAGTTCTTTAAAGAAATTTTTCTTGTGCTGGAGAGACAAGTGTGAATATCAGTGAGGAAAAAAACCTGCAGATACCATGGCCAGTGAAGGAGGGGGAGGAGGTGCTGTTCCTGAAGGACTGCACCTGGTGGGAAGGAACCACGCTGGAGCGGTTAATGAAGGGCTGCAGCCCATGGGCAGGACTCATGCTGGATTCTTGAGGACTGCATCCTGTGGAAGGGACTCCATGCTGGAGCAGGAGAAGAATGTGAGGGGTTCTTCTCCTGAGGAGGAAGGAGGGGCACAGGCAACATGTTGGTGAACTGGCTACAGTCCTCAGTTCCAAACTGCATGTGCGGCTGGAGAGGAGGAAATAAAATTGGGGAGCAGACAGGGATTGGAGGAAGGTGTTTTAAGGTCTGTTTTTTATTTCTCATTAGTATACTTGGCTTTGATCGGCAATAAATTAAACTAATTTGCCCAAGTGGAGTCTGTTTTGCCCATGATGGTCGCTGATGAGTGACCTCTCCTGGCCTTTATCTTGACCCACAAGCTTTTTTTTCCTCTCATTTGCCCAGCTCAGAAGGAAGCCAGGGTCAACCACCCACACTCCAAAGCAAAAATTCTTGTGGTTTTTATTTCAGAATTTGTAATAGGAAAGCCCTTTTAAAATTGTTTTTCCAAGTGTAAAAAGAATATTTTTCAATGAATACATGAGCTGGTTGCACAAAATTTGAGATCCAGATTTAGTCATAGAGAGGATAGGGGACTGGCCTTTCTTTTAATAATCCTCTTTGAATACCTGCTGGGGTGTAAAAGCGTTCTTAGCATCCATAGAGGACCTTAATTTTTTCATTAACTCCATGAAAAAAAAAATTCTTCAGTACAATTGCTATGCCCCTAATGAACTGTTAATTGCTTGACCACTTTAAGAATCTGTTTTGCATTATTCTGAAATAGCTATGCATAGGAGAAAACACAGTGAACTTCAGGTGACAATTATGCAAAGTAAGATGAACTGCAGAGCCTCACTCAGTCTGGAGGATGCAGAGAACATCTCCATCTCTCACATAAATGAAGAATAAATGTACTTGAGCTCTCCAGAATTTTTACAGCTTAGCAACAGAATCGGTATATCTGCTGGTATTCTGTGTTTCTCCTTCGGTAAGCAACAATGATTCATCTAAATCCTCCTCATCATCAATACTGAAGGTAGATACTGTGACACAAAGTCCTATTAATAGTGTAAGGTTACAATTTTAAAGGTGGGAGTACATACAATCATTCTTCACATTTAAAAGAAACCCTTTCTATAGGCTAGAGAGATTTGCTCTTACAGTTAGCTTGTGGTTACATGCAAAATGTGTATAACTGTGCAAGAAGCAGGATTCCAAAATGCACCTGAGGGAGAGAAGGGTATAAAAAAGTATTTTCTGAAATTTTATCCTGCTTCATGGGATGCACACTTAATTAGTCTTAATTTTCATGCAATTTTGGTCGTTATTTCTCTGCATTAAGATTCCAATAGATTGGACACTTTGGGGCATTTTGGCCCCAAACCCACAAAATGACAACATGCTAAAACTAGATCCTGCATCAGTATTTCAAAATGGAGTGTTTTTCCTCTTTTCTCAGAATGACTGATTAAAAAGAAACAATTTTAGAAGACAGACCTACTGTACAGTTCTTTTAACGCAGAAAACATTATTTGTATATCTTTACTTCGACTGTCAAGCAAATGTTAGAATACACTTAGAATAATATACATTAAAGTACCACTAAATTATACAGAAAATAGTAACATTATAGACAGGGCTTGGAAGTTGGCATGTATCATTAACCATTCCCTGTAGGCACTTTCTATATAGCTGCTGTTTTGCAAGATAAGTGCATATAATCTTTTAGATTCTGACTTTGAAAAACATTTGCCTTTCTTCTTTTTATGACATGACCTATATTTCTTATGATGGAAGAATAATTAATCCTATTTTATATCTGCAGCTTCAAAACAAATAGAATGACATTTCATTTTTTTCATGACTTGTAATCTTTTATAAATCTTGAAGTTTCTTCATTATAACAAGCCAATTTCTCTGCTAAATATAACCTTCCTTTGCTTTTATTACTTGAAAAGGAAGTTACTTTTTTATATCTTTCTCCAAAATGTATCTTTACGTGCTACACAACTATAATCACCCTTTTCAGGTCCCAAACTGACTATATTTCAGTAGGGCTAAATAAATAAATAGTACAGTATATTGGAAGAATAAATACTGGACATAAACATAAAGAAAATGCAATAGATGATGACTTCAATAACTGTAAAAAAATACAGAGTTATGTTTTCCTTTTCTTTTACTCTTACCTTCGTTTTACTGTCAAAACAGGTAAATCCTAGAGCAAAGTCGACTGTGAAACACAGGGTATCCCCTTGCCAACTGCACAAATATGTTTTAGACTGAAAAAAAAAAAAGGTATGATTTTTGAGAGGACAACCATCACTATAAATGATCATATTAAAATAATATTTTATGCAGGTATTCTTGGCTGGGAAGACACTCAGCTGACAGCACTGTTATTGCTTTATATTGCTGCTTTTGAAAATGGTCAAAAACTTCTGACTGTAAATCAGTGTCACATCTGTCAGCTAGACATTAACTGGACATCTTTTATATTTCAAGTGACTCTTCTACAAAATTAATATATTCTTGAAAACCAACCCTTGCAAAATGCAACCAAACACCACCAAATCTGACTACTCTAAGCTTTTGGAGACTGGTTAGACCAGAGCTATTAATGACTTCTGACATCACTTCCAGCAAATGTGCAGGCAACTGTGCCTACATGTTTAGTCATTGCAATCTAATTATAGAAAAGCATTCTGTCTGCTTGACCTCTCCATCTGATTTAAATTTTGAAGGGAATCTTTCTCTTTTACAACACTTTTTAGTTTATATCTGGTGACATGCCAGCGCAGCACTATGTTAATGTTAGTTAATGTAATTTAATAGTGAGCTATCACGTCTTAGTTAGCACTGATATTGCTAGACACTGCTATCTATACACCAATTCCATGATAACCTTTCCAATTAGAAAGGAAAAAAAGTCTGTTTTGTTAACAAAACTCAGCAGTTCTGGTTAAACTTATGAATAAGCTTTACAGTAAAAGGTCAGTTAACTCTTTCCAGGCATTTTTAAGGCTCACTAACGGATATATGACAGATTCTGAAAACACATGAACAATATTTGCTGTAATATGGAGCAACCTGGTGACATTCACCATTGACAGACAGTTAATAGCAAAAAGCCCATTGCCTTCAGCACAAGTAGAGATCAGATCCTGTCTCCAGTCTTTCCTTGCCACACCTTACCAGCCATGTTTAAGATTATACCCTTGTGCCTTATGAAATCTGCATTTTTTTTTTGTTTCTTCCAAGGAAGCATTACTTCACCATCACTGATATATCATAAATCTCAATATTGCCTTATGCTTAGACATTTGTTTACACAAAAGTTTTATATCTGGATAGTGTCTTTTAATTAAAAAAATATCTTTTACATGCAAGAATGCTCTAGAGGAGACTGAAAGCATTAATAAAACTTGCCTAAAATGTAAAGTGACATTTGAATTGTTTTTTAAAAGAATTTTTAGTATAGTCTAAAACTTCTGGGTGACTGTAAAGCTTTCTTCACTTCAGTATTAATAAAAATACTTATACTAAAATAAGCATTTTTGAGTTACAGTTATGATGTTTAAAAAGGATTTTGAAAGGGCTAGCAGTAATATGAGTTAATAAGTATTACAGTTATCTCCACAATAATGGGGATGTATATTTCCGAATAAATTAATTTGCTCATTGGTGTTCAAAGATCATATTATTTGGCATTTAAAAAGATGCCAGTGACTGATTTTCAATTAGAATGACATTTACATATCCTTACGTTTCATTCAGTAATTAAAAGGTGGCATTAAGCACTAGTCATAACTTATTCTCCATTATTTTCCAATTAAAAAGGTCATATTAGCTGAGCTCTGACTGAGCAAAGCAATTTTTAAAATGAATAAAATTAGATTCCCCTAATGAGTAAGCATCTAATTGCTCAGCAACAAATGGTGAATACTAAAATGAACTATGCACAAATAATGAGCTTGGAGTACTTTAAAAATATTAAATATTAGGAATAATGGAAACAGCTTGGAAATCATTCACAAATACTAGAGACAAACATTATATGCTTAATTTTCACTGTTCTTAAAAATAACAGTGTTATTTTTAATAATAAATGTGTTTTTGTTAATAAATGTGTTTTGTTACTTACAAAACAGACTGACAGGGTTTTCTTTACAACAGAATTAGCTTGTATTTTGCCATATAAATTTAAAAGCCTGCTTATGGCATGTCCTCAGTGACTTTGAACAGGTTGTCAGAAAGTTCTATGGTAAGGACCCTCATCTCGACTAGGACAGAGCCTTATTCCTTTCAATTTTTGCCTTTGGAATAAGCTGTCCATACACTTGCAATTGTGATCAACCTTGGCTATCTAAAACAATTGTTTACATGGAAACTTAAACATCAGAGGTCTAGGTTCAGCTGTCTTTAGGTGAATTTTGCAAAAAAACCCAACAAAAACAAACACTGCATATTAGCCAGCTTGCTAACTCACAGTTTAAACAGCAGAGAGAAGAATAGACCTCATAGTGCAACAGATAAGAAAATTGTACTATACAATCTAGATCAATCATCTAATATTTTCTGAGCCAGGTAACATCCATAGAATATTATATTTTACCCATATAATGTTCAGGTATCAGTATCTCAATGCATATTCTTTTAACTCATGAAAAGATCATTAAGTTGATAATATCACTGTTCAAATAGCAAAAGAACAGTGTATCTGACTCATTTATGACAGAATTCTTCAGACAGACCCCCTGTCACTGATCAGAAGCCTGAGTCTTGTCTGTCTCTGGCTTTGACATCTGTCCTAGGAGACCCTGAGAGGGCTTAATAATTACAATGACTACACATGTACACTCACTCTCTTTCCCACAGAGAGAGATTTCCCAGAAATAATTCAGCTTTGAACTATGTTTGGTGGTCAAGAAACAACCAGGCATGGCACTTAGGGCCACGGTCTAGTTAAAAAGGTGGGGACCAGTCTGGTTGGCCTTGATGATGTTGGCCTTTTTAATAAGTTTTTACAACAGGGCAAGGAGAAGTTTTATTCAGTACTCTAAAATAAAGACTGATGTAGGGTTGTGTCTAACAGTAAGAGACATTACAAATATAAACAATTATGAGCCAATTAATCCCAAACCCAGCTTCTATGGTTATGAGTTACCATGACACTTTATCTCAGGGGACAAGAACGTGTTTGTAAACAGATCAGCTAACACAAAAAGAAGGGCCTTGAACTCGGTTTATAGATGTTAGGTACCCAAGACAAGAGGTGAGTAAACCCTTCAGCTGGAAAATGAATGCATGGGAAAAGACAAGAGAGACTTATTTCCACTCAGAGAGGAGAGCACAGATATACTTCAGATGTGTGTGAGAGACAAAGCCTGAGGGACAAACAGAAAGAGGGACCACTTCATGGGGAGTCACCAGGCTGTGATGAGGCTGAAGCACAAAGACTGGGTGGGCAGCAAAAGAACTACTGCAGCCCAGACACAACTGTCTGGAGAAGGAAAGGCAAGGATGAAGAGGAACTGTCCTCTTCTTCAGTTTCCTTCTGTGTGTTGGTGTCCTTGTCCACATTAAGCTGTAGTACGACAGCAGAAGGGAGCACACAGGCCCCCTGGATCAGAGAGAGGCATTCTGATTCCTCCACACACAGGGGTCTCCCATGTAGGCTAAAGCTGTAAGTACATTTGGTTTCTTCTGGGACTGGGTAGTCCAAATCCTTCTAAATAAATCATGACATGCAATAGATTTTTTGCAATAGACTTTTGTTTCTGGACTATGAGTTAATTGCAATGCTTTAGATGGAGGGCTTAAATAGGCCCAAGTTCTGCCAAAGACGTCCAGTGTAGTATCTCTGGATTCTTTTTTGAAGACAGAGTCCTTAATGTTACTCTTATGTGAGGGTGTATTCTGTCCAAGAAATAGGGGTTCAACTTGTTTTGTTTTTCAGTAATATTCTTTAAAATCAAGATTAATAACAATAACTGTCAGTTGGGATAGCACATTCTGAGATCACCAAAAAAGATTCTTAGTAAAAAATACCATTTACCATAAGTTTTTAAGAATCAGGGCACCAACTTTTTCAGTGCTCCTTTTCCTAAATTCATGGCAAGTAAGTTTTCTAAGGCTCAAATAAGAGTCATGGATGTTGTTTATCTAAATGTAACACAGAAAAATGACATACTGTATATTCATTTTAAAGGATATTATTTTTACAACTCCAATGCTGTTGGTCCTAATGTCTCATCACATTTACAGTTTCAAAAATTCAGCTGGTGATTGGCTACAATGCAGTTAATTATTGTCTTGAATGAAGGAAATGCTCATTTTTCTTTAACTACAGCACCAATATGTAATATATTAATCAATTTTGGACTCAGTGTGTTCTATTGACCAGGAATTTTAAGTGTTTTTAATCAGCCAAAATACAGAAATTATTTTTCCTACCTACCTTCTGATCTAAGTGAATACAAATTGGGCACACAAATGATTTTGCTTGTTTGTTTTCCAAAAAGCAATTGGAAAGTTTGCAATACCATTACACTTTCCTGCTTGAACTACGTATTTTCCCCGCTATGCTGTTAACTACTTTAATGATATATACATTTACTCTAAGATGAGATGTAAAGGTTTATTACATGTAAATGGGAACACAGACATTATTTCTCACTATACTCATGACATAGAATTTAACAACACTTTCTAAAACTAAATTATAACCAGACAGCACAGCATTAGGCAATAGCCATATCCATGCAGAGCACATATTGCACACTGTATTCACCTACTCACTTTAAGTTAAAATATGTGCTATGCATCTGTGTGGAAATAATATGCCATCAATGAAAAAATGCTAAGATCTTTCTGAAAATTTGCCTTTTCTTAGAAAATGTATTTACATTATAATTAAATTATGCTACAAATCCAAAAAATATATTTTTGGAGTAGAAGACTCCAGCATTGCTAATTTGAACTGATAAGATTTTAGCATTCTCCAAATGTCACTTCTACTTGTTTCATTATATTTCTGGAAGCAAATCCCTCCCCACATTATATTTAATATTTTTTCTTCAGTTTTCTGTCAATGTCCGTAAAAACTGGGAGGAATTTTGTAGGACTTGTCAGAGGAACTTAAATGCCTGAAATAGAGAAGGACCTAAATTATGTGTTCTTTTATTCTGCATTAGAAATAAAATAATGCACACCAGCATTTAAGATACAGTGACAGGGAGGGAAAAAATTATACCAACAGCAGATAGTTTGGAACACAAATTCTTGCATTAGGACTTTATACATCAACTTTTTACAAACTTCTAAACCATACAGGAGTGACAAGAGTAAGGTGTCTTAATGTATCCAATGTATTTGCAAATACATAGAGTTTGGTAAAAGCCTTAATATAGGATCAGAAATGTAAAAAAAAAGTCTTTATGAAAACTCCACTTTTAGCATTAAAAAAATCCAAGATGTGAAAATGAAGATAAGAGCAACCAGAGTTATTATGGTTGTTCTGAGAAATATATATCATCCCACACATAGAGAGAGTTAAAGAAAGCAAATTAAAACCCCTTAATTCTGAACACAACCTGAAGAACCTTCAAGAGTCTTTTTGCATAGAATTACTAGTGCTAAACAGAAATGCTTTTTAAACCCTTTGAAACAGCTGAACTATTGACCTAAAAATGCAGATGTTTTGGTTTTCCTATATTTAAAAAAAGAAAATTGGTATTTTAGCATAAAAATATTGTATATATGATCTTTTTTTAAAAAAAAAAAACTTTCAAAACATGTTTATAAAGTACACCAAAACCACTGTCACTATGAATTCACATATATGAGAAAACGAAGCAACAATGAAATCTGTCATTCATCAAAAGCCTGAGAGTTTTCAGAAATTTCATCTAGACTCCCAAAGCTCAGGTGTATTCCTGTTCCAGATATCAGTAAAAAAGGATTAGTGAAATAATTTCAGTGAGAGTGATCAAATGACTGTCATCTTCACTGAAAAACCATGACAGATCCACTCAATTGCCCATACCTTTAAGGCATTTGCCATATCACAATTAAAAGGTTACAGAACTTTGATAATTATGGATACAAATAAAACCACTCCATTGGAAGAAACCAGATCTGATTAAAAATCTTGTATATTTCTTCAAGATCTGCTGTTGCTACTGCCAAAGGAATTACATCTTAATATCCTAAAATAACTCTTTTTTTACATCCCTTCCTACTATTAGTATGAAAAGTGCATTCTCTTATAAAAGATGGTACTGTAATCTGATTATTTCAAGAAGACATTATAGTTCTTTTTTTAAACATTTATGCACATTTGTGGTTCAGCATATATGTATGCAAGAGACACTCTGGCAGTAAAAGTAAGATTTTTCAAAGGGCTTAAATGATGGCTCATTATATTTTCACTGAATTTCAAAGAAAGCTTCTATTTATTTCAGTAGAAGTGGGACTAGCTCAGTGCCTTAGAAAATAATACCTAGGTTTAATATATCCATGTTTTAAATGCTGGCTTTCTCAGGATACTGCTAACTTGAAACTTTTCCCTTTAGGCCATCTACTGAAATAAATATCTATTTGAACTTTTTCATTTGTAACACTCATGATATTATAGCAGCTAACTACAAAACTTGTTTGCTTAGTAGAGCATTCATTGGACAGACTGTCTTTTCAGAAACTTTCAGCATCACTGAGATTAGGCATTAAACCACCATTCAGATATTAGGATTACATGTATATGTGGGATGAAAAGAATTTTGCTTCACAGGGAATTGTGTTCCTGTAGGAAGACTGAACTTGAAAGGTTCAGCTATTCCTTGGCGAGACAGATAATGCAGTGGTGGATGTCTCGTCTTGTCCCTGGTGTTCTCTCTGTAATATGAACCTACGGCTAAAGCAAATCTGACAGAAGAAAAGTCTTGCTACCCTCTTTGCTGAACAGGCAGACAATGGCTTAAACTGGTTGTAGGAAAAGGTAGTGAGAAAAATGGATTCAAGAGGAAAAAAATCTAAGGGCAGCAGCTTAGAAATGATTATCTTCTAGCAGGGAAAACTCAAATTGTGTTCTTTAGCTTTCACTTATATCAGAAAGAGATTGTTTCCTCATCTCTGTGTCTACACAATGGCTTCATTGTTCTGCAGCAACTCATTTTTCCATAAAGAAAAGCAAGAACCAACAGTGACTTCAATGTTAAGAGTTTCCTACATGTAGATTGTCCCAAGCATATTTTCATAAACCTGAGGCAGATCCTCAGTGGCAATCACAGCAATCAAGCTGACACTACTTATTTCAGTAGAACCAGTAGACCACTATTGGCTTACTTCAGCAAAGACAACAACTTCATTGTTCTGCACTTTGTTATTATATAATAATAAACATTTTTCTTCTCTGGTGATCTATAAATTCTGGAACTTCACAGTTGCAAAGGGAACTTGATCAGAAATATCATCAAGAGACATTCCTGAATACCCAATTCAATTGTGAATCAATGATGGTTTTATTGAGATTTTGTTCTTCTGCCTGATTCTTATAAATTGTGGATGGAGAAAAATAGGGAACACCAAAATTAAAAACACAAAATCCAATATCAAAATTCTGAGGTAATATTATTCTTTAAATTTGAAAATCCATGACAATAAATTCTTGATAGATTTAAAGAATCACAGAATGGTTTTTGTTGGAAGGGTTCCAAAATGGGCCCACCCACCATTGGCAGGGACCCTTTCCACTATACCAATCTCATCAGATCCCCATCCAACCTGGCTTTGGACTCCTTCAGGGATGGGGTATCCACAGCATCTCTGGACAACCTGTTCAGTGCCTCACCATTTTCTGTACAGAATTCATTCATAACATGCAATCTCAACCTGCACTCTTCCGATTTAAGGCCGTTCCCCCTTCTTCCATCCCTACATGCTCTTGAAAAAGTCCCTCACCAGCTCTCTTGTGGTTTCTTTCTTATTAAAGTCTATCAAATCCTGTGGAAAATAATAACAAAACTAGATATCCATGACATAATTTTTATCTAAATATTTGAATTAATAAACAAATATATGCAATACATATAAAGTTATTTAGATTTATTATTTCAATATAAATAAATGTAATTTTAAGGATCTCTTATATTTTCAGAAATAATGATCAATATTTTATAATCATCATGTTTAAAATAGAGAATAGAGAAACAAGTTTGGGTTCAATAGCCTTGTAAATTGGTACATCCTCTCACTGTTTAAAAAATTCTAATAAATGCATTGCTTGATTTTCATCTGTTATGTGAATAGTTGATTATTAATAATTATTGAAAATATATTTACTATTAACCTGTATGGTTCTCAGAACCTTTCTTTGTGTTAGGGAATGGTAGGTTTTTTGCATCAGTGTGAAAATGAATTAGAATCTAACACCATTTCTAAATGTGACCAGTTAAATTGGAATTGTAATAAGCTTTCTGTGCATAATGAAAACAATCTAAAACTTAATTGTGTAATTAAACTGAGTGCTTCTTGTAGCAAAATGGTGAGTATCTTTTAATGACACTATAAATCTAACCTAATCTAATTGCTATTTAATATCTCACCTGAATATAAGGAGAATATTTCCTTTGCTTAAATGTTTGTCTCAGAAAATAGCTCTGAAATTAGGATATGGTGGCATTTCCATTCTTAAAGGAATGGAAAAGTTACATATAACTCTGTTTCATATATTTTTGCAATCACCACAGAATAATAATAATAAAAGCATTGCCAACTGTATTTAATATTTTTGCAATTCAATGCATTATTTGCAGCTCACAAGGCTTAAGCTGTGACCAATCAATCCTTTTTTATTCAACCTCTCAGGTCACTGTGAAGAATTAATAGAATCATAAATGTCCAATAATGGATCACATAAATGACAATTACTTCCTATTAAGATTGCCTAATTTCTGTTAGGTTTTGTTTATTTAAGTGGATTTCTTTTGGCTCAGTTTCTGAGTGTGGATTAGACTACTATTTCTGTAGCACCATGTAATTCCCAAAGATGTCCAGAAACAATGAATGTATCTGTTTTGATGGCAGAGTTACTGAGATAGCCAAAGTTCTGGGCATCTCAGGAGTCAGGTAGTTGGAAGAGTTAAGTAAGCTGTGATAGATGAGTAGAAAGATAATTAATCTCTGACCAAGTTCCAATGGGGACACAGTTGCTAAAATCTATTCTGATTACATCTAACTTGAGCTGCAGTAAGATCCATACAAAATGCCACTAAGAATGGATGAGAAAACACATTTTGTATAGTGTTGCAGGAAGGAGACACAGGAACTGAACTTCTGTAGGCTGTCTGGATATAAATGTCACAAACCTTTTGGTTTTCTCTAAATCCAAAATCTTCAATTGAACTAGTATCACTCACAATAAAAAAACTAGTTTCAGATGGGGCTAATTCCATGCAGCTTGTCTACCATACACTGGGAATGTAAGGAATCCATAACCCTGACCAGCACACATAATTATTTATATTCTTAGTGACTTGTTGAACACTTAAGCAAATATAAAGCCATGTTGCTAAAATATGCTTTGAAGTTCAGTTTTCAAAACAATTTATTAAGAAGCCATTTGAACAAGTAAGGGATTTTCTACATCTGGCTCCTAATTCTGAAATGATGAGGAATTTATAGTTATCTCCAGTAGACAAAGAATAAATGCCTAACTAAATTAATTTTGGCTCTGTCTTGAGCTGCTCAAGATATGGGAGCTATTTATCCATCAATTTGGTGAAAAAATGTAAAGTCTTAAAATGTCAATGCAATTTTGTGCAGTTCTTTATTTTTCATCATTATATTTCATCATTCTATATCTTTCATCATTACATGATTTTACATATCATGGAAGCAAGTATGCCATTTAAAATATAAACACCACTTTTCATGTTATGAATCAACTGTTGCTTGTGATTGGTCAGTAAGCAGCATGTATGCATACAATCACTATTACACTGTTATTTTATACAATATAGTCAACTGAATGCTTTTAAAGAGAAAAAATACTGGTTTCCTTAAAAGGTTATAGAGGTCAGTTGGAAAGAGCTTATTCAATTCAGTATGTCTTAAATTAGTTGTAGTGAAACCTTTCAGATAATTTTTAATAAAGACATGCATCTAAAATAAGGTAATAGTCTAGAGCAAACAGCAAGCAGTTGTAATGAAGAGGTTACACAGATTATTTCCTGAGCTGTGAAAGAAGGATGAGAGGGAAACATTACAGACACAAGTTTTAAAAAGAAAATTTTAAACCCATAAATCTTACTAGAAAACCAAGAGGTGAAAATCAAAACCTGTCAACAGTATTCTGAAAGGATTTGTACAATGAACAATATTTGTTTCATGGAAAGAACCTTCATTTTATTAGATGAAGATATTATTAATACATTAAAATTAATTCCAATTTATGAACTAGTAAAATTTATGACAAGGTATTACAAAGAAATTAAAAAGATTGGCAGAAGAAGTAGCCAGGACCAGGCACTTCATGAAAAATGGTCCATCAAGCAAAAAGGCAAAGACATATAAAGCTGAGGAAAAGTTATTGAGTTAACCACTTTTGCAAAATAGTTACGTGATTTTTTGATTGGTTGATTAGTTTATTTTAATCATCAATAACATGATTGCAGATTCCTTATATATTTCATACAGATCAGTCTGAAGAGCACACAATGTATAGGGGGAAATGTTAAAGTGGAACAGGAAGATGGTGAAGCAAGCATTGTGTAAGGTATGTCACTCTCATGTCTGTCATCTTTTTTAAGTGTGGAAGACTCAAGTTAAAAGAGGAAAACAGCTGGAATAACTCATATGGAAAAGTAATAAATTGCTGCTTACAAAACAAAACAAAATTATCAATTGCACTTATATATTATTTCAGTTTTAAGGAATTTTCATCATGATGTTTTAGCAGCACAATATTTGTAGAAAGAAAATGGAAAGTTTAATGTGAGAATCCTATAGAAACAGCTCCAGGTCTGCACGCACAATTATTCCTAATAATTATTTTTGCTTTATCCAGGAACAGACATAATCTGTCTGAGAGCAATTCTGAGTCATATCTGCAGTATCAAGACTCTCGTTATAGAGAATGGTTTGGTGTTAACTCCTAGGAAAATAAAGACAGTAAAAAAGTATACAAAAACTTTAAACATCCACAGAATATGGGATTAATGTCAACTGATTTTAAAAGAGGGAAAACACAGGATAATTGCTCATTATAAAATCGTTTTGGATGCCCAATAATGTTAAGTGAAATAATTTGCAACATTTATTAATCTTCATTTGTTTACTTTGTTTATTTTGATTTTATTTGTAATATATATTCTTCATATGAGGACCCTGTATCATTCCAGGAACCTGATTTTTGCTGCTAGCATTTCTCTATACATTCGTATCCCTGACTTGAAAAAAAAAAATTGAAATTTTATTTCAAGGTTTTATTTCTCTGTCACTGTCAGTCAGTGAATCACGGAACAGAACAGAAAGAAGTTAATTAGAAGTACTTACCTTTAAGCATGGAAAATAATGAGGCAGCAAGACTTCTTGATTATTTTGTTATAAATGGAATTCAGCCTATTTTAATATTTGGAATAACTCATAAAACATATTTTTTTGTCCAAGCAACACAAATGGTTATTCAGCTGTATGAGGATTGGAAAGAACTTGCAGCATCTTCACAGATGGAAGTATGAAGGGAAAACTTTCTTTTGCATTAGAATTGCTAGTGAGGAGAGTATAGAACCATGCCTTATCACTATATACCAACTGCAGGTGCTTTAGAGGCTCTGTGGTAGATGATTTTTTCCCACTGCATGGTTTTCTTCAGTCTCCTGAGAATTCTTTCATTTGTAAAGCACATTCTTCTCCTCTGTCCTCTTCTAGGCATCAAATAAAGCTTACATGTACAAGGTTGCAAGATGACAAAACAGTTGGTCCAATTTTTCTACAGCTGACAGTAAAATATATTACTGTCACTCTTTCCTCTGTCCAGTACCAGATACTATTCCAATATTCTCCTCCATCCTCCTGCTGAACAGAACTGATCCAAATCATCCCTTTGAGATATTTCTGCATTAATTTAATAATAATAATAATATCCAAGATGAGTCAATATAATTTCCTTTGGAAAAAATAATCCAAGGCAAGGGAAGAATACTGATTGAGAAATTTTAAAAAGACAATGTTGAAAGCATGTGGAATAATATGCTACTGACAAGAGCAACCTGAAGGGTCAAAGAATTAGTAAGCACTCTAGAAAATGTGCTAGTCTCTTATTTTTGAAGATTTTCTACACCATAAAAATCTTGAGAAAAAAAAAAAACAGAAGAAAAATTACCTAATTTGAGCATCATTTATTCATTGTGCACTGTAGGATGTTCCAAATGAGACAAACATTCTTGATAGGATTTGTGGGAGATGATTTAACTTCAAGATATGACTGAGGGGATTTCATTGCCTATCTTCTACCATTTCAATGCTACTTTTATTACAAGCCTCATGAAAATATCTTTTAACAGCACTTTTTCTCTCTTTCAATTGCCTTTCTGCCTTACTTCTACTTCTTTTTTATCACCTTCATCTATCCAAGTTATGCCATCAGCAACTACAATAGTTTTTCTAGGGGAAAAAATACTTGTATTTCTAGTACATGGATTCTACATCTGTTTGTTTGTTATAGTCTGCAAACAGATTAATTTCACCAGGGTCACTGAATTTCAGAGTTTCTTGGTAAACTCTTTGTAAATATTTGCCGCTTGAAACAGGGCTTTAAGATAGTTGAAAGGGAAACCATATTATGAGGGGTGTTTCTTCCTGCTTTATTGCATTCTTTCTATCATCTACTGCTGCCACCATTTGCAAAGGGAATGAAAAAAAATCACATAACATGGACAGATAAAATTCAAAAGGACTGCTGCACCTTAGCATTTCTTTTCATAAACTGTGTAAGGACAGAATCTTCTCAGAAATATATCTCCTATTATAGAAACATCAAATACAAAGAGTATGTACAGGATAAGGTTAACAAAAACTCATAGATCCCAACTACACTCCACAGTAAACAGGACCAAGCCCCATTTAAATAAGAATGGCTGAAATGGCACAATGCAATCCAAGAGCTGCCATGAATCTTGGCAGTCATTTATGAATAAAAAATAATTTCCAAAATTCTCCAAAAGAAAGAACTTTTACAGAATGACATACCAGTGGCAAGCTTGAATTTTCTGGATACTGGAATGCCAGTTCTTTTTCTATGACTTGAAATTTTCTATGTAATATTAAATTGCACCTCATTCATGCCGCTCTTGACATCATTCTGAAAAGAAAGGCGCTCACAACAGCATTTATGCTTTGAAGGAAGAAAGAAAATAGTGCAGTCAAAAGGCTTCTCCCTGCTGGAGAATGACCGCATGTGGGTGTCCAGGGTGCTGGCACCATGGGCCCGCCCCCTGGAGAGAGCAGAAGTTTTAATGAGGATATTAATGTGCATGGAAGCCCAAAAGTTACTGGCTGCTGGCACTATGTCACTCCCCCGTTTCTCTGTGTCTCATTGGTCAGTTCCAAGTTAACCCCGCCCAGGGGAAGATTTTAAAAATGCTTGTTGTCCTTGGTTCCACCCTTTCGGCATGTAGCAGCTCACAATGAACTGCTGTTCTGCTGGAAGTGAGTTTCCCTCACCCTTACCCCTAGAGAAACCCTACTTATGTTAGAATCTCCCCCTTCTCTTTCCTGCAAGCTCACACGCACACACGGGACTGTCTGTGTCTCCCCCGAAGTGGGAGCACCCGGCAGGTCCCACACGCACCGAGCCGAGACCACAGCAGCTGCAGGAGGGAGAGGGACCGGGGGATTTTTCTAACAACCACAGTACTCTGAACTCTACTGGCATAGCGGCTTACAGTGAATTTGGATGTATCCAACTATGTTAGAGAATATTAAGACATAGGAAAACACATATGGAGACTTGACCACTATAAGCAGGATTTTATTTGAATGGCTTTCCTGGACATTTCTGATGGGTTAAACAACAGCTGCAGGATATTTAATGTCTTCTGTGTGAAATGAGTCTAGATGACTCTCTGATTCAAATGACAAAAGATCATTCCACAAGCAAAGAACATACCTTAATTTTAAGGATGTAAAAGAAAGCAAGTTTTGAGATTTAACAATAAATATTCAGAAATTTAATCAGATAAAGAGCCAGCTAATGCCCATGTTTGTTATACTTAATTTTATGTTATCTAGTTTTTATATGGATAATAAATACAAGGATTGAATGATTGGTCAAACAGTTGTATTGTAATTTCTTGAAGAGTTAATGTGAGAAAATACTTTATGCATACTCAATATGCATTATTAATCTCTCCCTGATACCCAATAAGTTTTCAGGAAAAATTAATTTTTTCCTGAAGAACTGCATTCCTTCTAAGAAGTTCAGGAATAGGCACTGTTACAAAATCATTTTGTTCCTTCATCAGTCTATAGAGACAAATAGAAGGGTTCTAAGTAAGTACCTCGTTAGAACCCAGAAACCTGTTTAGAATCCCAGAGATTTGGGAATTTAGATGGACTTCTCCTCCTTGCAAGTCATATTAATACAACGCTGTGATCCAGTGTTCTCAGTATTTCAAATGTTTTTAGGAGACCCACAGGGCACTGCAAGCCTGGGCACACCAAATCAAGTTAGCGTTTGTGTTAAACTGTGTAAATACATTTTTAATTGGAGAAAGCTTATAGTCTCGATGCATACATTCCCACAACATTGCTAAGTTCACTTGAGAGTAGGGATCTAGATTTACTAGCAAGCAGAAAGTGATAATATGCTGTTTAATTTTGAGAATTCAAGACTATTACAAACTTCATTTTTGCACTTTTCACTTTTTCAGAAGAGTCTTCAGACTCTTCCAATGTTAACAAGGACAATCCCAATTCACAATTAACAATGTCAGAGCAAAGTACCTCTTCTTTCAATACAGAATCATTATGTAAAACATAACATATTTACCTTATGTGAGAGGACAATTAGCTTTCTGGAAGAATATGTTCGGGTTGGACTAAATAAACTCCTGAGACCTTGCAAGTGGTAAAATGTATTAATTTCCAAATTTTAATAATCAAGGTGAACTTACAAATGATTATTTTCAATTTTTAATGTCATAACCTGCTCATTGACTATTATAACACAGTTATTGACAGAAAAATATTGATGTGATGGTGAAGCTTTCCAAAGTCTTCAGTGTATTAAATTGGTACTCAGATCCTTAGTCATGAGGCACATAAATTATTAAATGTACAAGGAATTTAAACTCTTGTTATACTTATTTTACAGATTAAATGGTTTAAATTGTTCACTACTTACCCCTGTTCTTTGAACTTCCAAGAAAATTGCTCTTTGAAATGATTTCTCCCACACTGCCAATTCACTGCCCAGCTCTACATTGAAATAATGGCTCTTGCCATGTCCGACCATAACACTGAAACAATACGGCCTCTGGTCTTCAAGATCAAAGTCCTGGTGAATACCTAAATACAAGTTTGCTTGTAGCCAGCAATCATCAGCAAGCCAGAGCTGAAAGACATGTTTCAGTACATGATTTATCATCAAACAACTGAACCAACATTGTCTTCTGTAAGTGTTGGGTACTTGGACATATTCTGGCATTATGTCGACAATTATGTTGAAGACATATTCCAGGAGTTGAATAATTATGTCAAAGACACCTTCTCTCTTTGCTTCTTATTTGCTTTATGTCCTATCTTTTAATCCAGGCTACTACTGTAGTCCCAAAATGCTGTCAAAATGACCTAAGCAATACATATATAATTTAAAATTAGTTTGTACCAATATATTGTTTACTGTGAAAAAAGAAGGAAATCCCTGAATGTTTCAATACAATTCCGGGAGCTGTGTACCAGGAGACCATAATTACTCTATTCTACCTGGGTTTCAATATACTAAACCCCAAGGAATGCTGTGATTTGTCAAGCACCCCTGGGCTAATTCTGGAAACGACAACATCAACATATCCTCTGATAGCTGTCAATGCTGTTCTGTAACTACAAGGAGACTGCAGCAAGATCCTGCAGTCAACTTCATGATAGAGACACTTTACATAAAACTTGCATAATAAAAAATATACCTGAAATAGAATGTTTTGTAAATGTAAACAAATTAATACAAGAAACTGCCCTTATATTTCGAGACTTCATTAATTAACATAGAGGAAAACTAAATTAAAAAGCTACAACTTACATATCCAAGTATTTTCACAGCCTGAATTTCCAAATTACATATATTTTAATTTTTCTATTTATGAGATAGAACCCTTCTTTATCCCCATTTCCCTGTGATATCATGGGGCAGAAAAAAATGACACCCCAAAATAATTAGCAATTATTTGTGGGGCATCTTGGGAGCAGCACATATTGCCACCATGGTACACTGTGTTGACAAAATTGGCTCTGCAGCTACCTGAGGAGAGAGCAGACTTGATGAAGCTCAGCTATTTTACAACACTCTTTTGCACTGTTGAAAAGGAAGTTTCTGCATATATTCTGGTGTTCAGCAGCTATGGAGTGACAGGTATCACATCTGCTTCAAGAGTCAGTGCTGCATATCCTGGCTTGTAGACTACTATATTAGCATTTATTTTAATTTGCATGTAAAAATACCAGGCAATAAAAGAAAATAAAAAATTTTTAAGACAAGTGACATTTAAAAATGTACAGGATTACATAAGAGTATGAATTAAGAGTCAAGCTATAAGAATAAACACATTCAATGCAAGACACTACATTTCAAATCATCTGGTTGTTACCATCAATTGACCAGAAATATGCAAGGGCATGTTATATATATGAATTTAAATTCATATATTTGTGTATTTATATGTATGCATACAAACACCCAAATCTAAAATATATAAAACATTCTGTTTTCAAATTTAAGTTCCATATTGGATTTTTATTTTCCATGTTTAACTCTTGCATCATAATAAACATGGATGAGAAGCTTAAAATTAGGTTTGTAACAACAGCACTTCTCCTTAAAATCCATCTTTCATGACAAGGTACAATAACACACACTCCCCCATAATTTTGCACTAGTTCTAACCAGCTTCTGAAAATTCTTAACACCCTCCCCAGATGAAAGCTTTTACAACATAACTCTACTATATGTATTGCAGAAACTTCAAACTCTTAAAATTTTTTGGATTTTTTCTGTTTGCCTCATTGTCATTAATACCAAAGAATCAATAGAAAAGAGGTTAAGGAGTTCAATTTGAGCTTTTGCACTTTAGCTTACGTATTCATGAAGAATGGCAATTAAGAATTCATTTATTAAAATGTCAAGAACATTAAAGAGTTGAATCTTGGGCAGTCTATTTTCCCACTTCTTTTTCTTAATGAAAAACTACTGCAGAAGTTGCTCTACGGACAGAATATCCTTGAAATTACCATAATATTCCAGGAAAAACTGAGTTTTAGCAGGAACACTTACACAAGAAAACCCAAAGACAAAACTCAAGCCACCGCAAAATCTTCTCAGAAGGCTTAATGTTTATATATTTCAGTGGTGCCTGTCTTCTTTATGAGCCGAAAGTAAAATTAGAAAAAATATGAAGGAGGCTAAGTAAATGATCTGTGACAGAACATCTATCTTTTTTTGGTATTTTAGTGATGGGCAGGACCTGAATTTGCCCATATGTTCCCAGATGGAGACATAATCTCACAAAAATAATGCCATGCCTACAGGAGAATACGGCTCTTCTGTGCCTCTGGAGCTGAGCTTTAGTTCTGAACTCCAGGACTACTGTTTTCCTGGCATGGCAGTGCCAAAACACTTCCTTCCCATGTCCTGATTAACTGTTGCATCACAAAAAAACCCCAAGAAATAAAAACCCCTACAACACAAAAAAACACACACCCCCTAACCAAACCACACCAACGCCAAACCAAAAACCTTCAGCACTTCTGCTTCAGTGCAGGATCTTTTACATGTAACAGCAGCAACCTGCCTTTTTCACAACATCAGTGCATGGTCAAAGGAGAAACAGCAGAGAAGGGTAGCTGCAGGTGAGAACTAAAGATGAGCTCCAATTTTTCACTGAAACAGTATTTTGTCAGAAAAGACGGATTTTTCTTCTGAAAATATTTTTTATTCTACTAGACAAATAGGCTCTCATAGTAGCCTTATCTCACCTGCAAAGGTTTTGTTTGTGTTGGAGAACAAAATTAATCTATCTGATGCAATTAATTAGAAAATATATTCTGTAAGTCAATTATTTACACAAAGTGCTAAGATTTTGCTGCAAATCTTTGATCAGGACAAGCTAGAGAGAAAACACAATTGTGTCGATTTGGGGGGAAAAAAATTGATTCTATGGGACACAAACCCAACATGTTGCTCTTTGTAAAGAAAAACACACTACAGTACTTGATACAACAATCAATACATATGATAAAACAGGGACATAATTTTATATTTTAATTATTAAAATGAAAATATCTTTATATGGATCAAGAATTACAGCAAGACCATTTTTTGTCATGTTTGCTTGAAAATTTGACTCACTAAGAAAAAAACAATATTATGCTTAGCAGTGTGTCTCACTCATACTTCATACAGCTCTAATACTAAAAACTTTTTTTCAATAAGAAAGCATTTGAGTAACTTGCTCACTTGGAGCTTAAGCCATTTTCCATATTCTCCTATACTTGCACAGCTAATGCACTAGCAATTACAAATTGTTTTCTATAACAACAGATGAACTATTTGAATGCTAGTTATTCCTAGCTAGTTAAAATCAACTTGACTTTATCATCAACAGGAAAAGGTACACTTTCTTTACTAAATAAAATAATTGGAACCGTTGGGAAACCTACCTTATGAATTTTAAATAGAACCTCACAGAGGTTATAGATTTTTTCAGCTCGTACCCAGTCTAGTGTGCTTACCTAGAACACATTTAAAAAAAAATTATCAGCACGTTCTTCTTTTGAAAATCATGCTCAGATAAAAAAAACTAAAAAGGCTTCATCAATCATTATTCTACTGGATCCTTTAAATTCTACATTTAGATACAGGCACATAACTACATTTAATACCCAGCATTCAGAAAAGACTGTCAAATAGTATTACATTTTTACAGAAACAGGAATTAAAAGGTGTAAAATACTTTCATTTGTTCTTTTCCCAGTATGATGGAAACCTCTTTGTAATCTCTCTGGTTAGTTACATATGCATTTTTATTTCTCAGGAAGTTAACACAAAGAACTCAGTCTCAAATACAGTCATTCACCTTCACGTCTCAATATTTTAAAAAATCTTACAATCAATTGATCAAGACGTATTCTTAAATTCAGTTTTGAGTCTACAGGCACTAGGGAGGCAATAACTCAATAATTAGTCTAAAACCAGTAAAGGACTATGTGACTGCAATATTTAAAATCAAGAATAATATCACCTGTGTGCTCAATAATATGAAAACATCTATTTTTTGTTTTCTCTTGATTTCATTACTCAATCTTGTTGATTTGACAGGCTGTTAAAATCTGACAGCAAGAATGATGTTTGAAGTTTTTAACCAAAATTCTACTTCATGATATGATGTGATAATCTGTTTTCTTTTTAAAAATAGATTTAAAAGTACTGAGCCTACAGAGTTCAAATAAAAAAAAAAAAAAAGAACTCATACATAGGAAAAATTCAATGGGAATACTTCTTTTTTTTTTTTGCTTATATGTTTTAGAGCAAAATCCTAGCTCTTGGGGATGCACAGGAATGGCTGCATAGATAGATGAAGGATTTGACTAGGTTGTAACTCTGTGGCTTTTGGCATATGGAAATAAGTTCTCCGGATTCTGGTAACTTTAATAGTAACTTGGATAATTTAAAATTCTAGGGCTGCTACAGCTTTGTCCTATTCTCATCCTCATCCCACCCAAAAGTAAGAAAGCAGAAAAAAAAAATTAAAACTATTAACATAAAGAAAAACTTGTTTGCCAAACATACAGTTTATGTGGATGAAACTTAACTAGAAAAAACTATGAAATTCAGTAACAGCTTCTCTTTCTCTGCATTCACAGTAACACATAAATCATGTTTTAGAAAATGTAGTATTTCTCCTGATGATTTGCATGGAGATATCAACTTGTTTTGGCTATTTTAAAATTTATTTTAAAGTTTAATTTTCAAGTCTCTTTAAATTCTAAGTGTTAAACAGAATTGCGATAACTTGATGAGAATCCAAACCACTACAATACTTCCAGGCCTCTGATGGGCTTTCTGTTGGTTATGAAATGTTACTTTAGAGTCCTTTGGAGAAGGAATGTGAACTTGGCATTAGTTTCTTTCTAATCTTAACAATCTAATTAATTCTTAATAATCTAGCCTTCTCCCTTGTTTCTCCTAGGTTTTGATTAGTTTTTTGATATTATTAAATTTAAATATTATTAATCACCTACTGAAATAGGACTGAAGAACAATAGAAGTTCTAGCACTATATATTTTCAGGATATAGAGGGACTCACATTCTAGGATTCTCCATTTCACAGTTTCTGTATCTTAACAATCAAATGGCAAACATCACTTGAATGTAATATATCCACTAGAATATGTAAAACCAGTTACACACTTTGGCTATGAGCAATGCTTCAAAAATTAAAGGTTAAAACATTACATACAGTTAATTTTAAAATTACATGCTACGAGCACATAGTACTACTTAAACTTTTTCAAATTTAAATCTAATGTCACCTGGTTTAGAAAGAAATTTTAAGAAATTTTAGGTATTAACTTGTCCTCCCATCACGCTCTAAAAGGTAGCAATTTTTAAAGATATACCTTTAGTCCATTTAATATTTTATTTGAGTTTTGCAATTTAATTATTGTACAAATAAGAAATAACATAAGTTTTGAAACAACTGAAACAGAGGACTTATAAAGCTAATTCATAAAAAAATAAACATTTAAACAGGCTCACAATAAAGTAAGTACTGCAGGTCTTTGCTTAATCTTATTTCCAGGGAAATATTTTGTACTTTGATTGGTTTTTTTTGAAAAGAAAATAATTAATACATTTTGCTCCATTACTGTTGATCCTCCAAAGGGATGTTCATGTTTCTTGCAAAATAAGGTTTAGAGTAGAATGGGGACTAGTTCATTATTTGGTCTTGCATTTCGCAAAGCAAAAGGATCTTTTCCATCTCAGTTAACAGCAGGAGAACCTTTTATTGCTGTAAGTGGCTAGACATGGAAGTGTGAGCACTGATTCATTTCCTGTTTGTGAAACTGACTTTGGTGACATGGGTTATGACCTCAATGCTGTTGAGATGTGAATGGACTTTCATTTGCTCATATCATTTGTTTTGATTCCTGAAGATTAATTTTAACTATTGGGGTTCTTTGCACTATTAATGATGGACAAAGGTGACGCTGCCGTGCCATTAAATTCACTCTGAATACTTCAGATTTCTTCTCATTTGTCCATGCATCTCTTTCATCTTTTGATGCTGTGTAACCTCATATGACTTTTCCAGCAGAGGCAGGCAGGGACAGTGACAACTGCTGGCACCTGTATAAGCCAAGGTTTTCTTTACCTGTGTATGTCAGGGTAAGGCTCCCATACTTACAGAGTGAAATAATCTGAATACCACTGTGTGCAAGGTGCTCAGAGCACAAATGACATGTTGAGAAGAATTTTAAGGTGGCAAAATACATATATTACAAAGGAATACTAGAATCTAAACAGACAGCTGACATTATTTATAGTTTTATCAGAACTATCATAGTATGTCTAAGTTTAAAATGTTACTGTTATAGACTGCTTTACTTTTAAAAAACCAACAAATAACCATATACTCCTAGTCAAGGAGAAAAGCTGGAAATAATCAGGAAAGTTCATGAAAATTGCAATAATCTTCATTTGATTTAAAGAATGTTCCAGTTTATTGCAGGTTATCCATCATCACATATGTAATAACTGGGTAATAAGTAACTAAGATAAATGAGATACTGAAGTATATATCTTAGGCAATAAAACATTTTTTCTCATTATTTCCCCTTGGAATTGTTCCTGCAGGTATTCTATATATTGCAATTTCTTGCAATTTCTTTTAACGAAGCATTTGACAAATCATTTTAACCAGCTGTATTCAGAATAAATGACTTAATGAGACATGCTTGCATTCATATGAATTTAGTTCAGACAGTTTAAGAAATAGTGTCAAAATATACAAGAGTTTCAATTAGTATTCAGTAAGCTTCTACTTTAATTCGTGTTTGTCTACTATATGAATTTATGACCAAGAGGAGATGAATGTTGTTATTTATATTACTGGCAGACCAACTCCTTAGCTAACCCAGTGCAGTATGTATTGAATACTTGGTTCTGTAGACATTTAGCTTTCAGGAACATTGCAAAACTCAGACATCTGTAAACTCACACTGAGCTGATCAGAAAGATAATAAAACCAAACAGAGTTAGAAAAAATAGGAACCTGAAATTACAATTCTAAGTCTCTCATGAGAGACTGAAAAAGGTACATGGAGTTACAGAAGTCTAAACTATTGCAGAAGTACTTTTTACTTTAGCATGAGTTTCTGCAATTTCCTCCTGGTTTAAAAACAGGCATTACAGTGGAGTTCTGAAAATAAACAAACTGGTAAAATCTAGTGTTATACAGTCTGGGTCACCTCAGCATCAGTTCAAACTCATATTCCAAATATACTTACCTTTAAATATGTGTGTAAATCATTGGTTTTACTTTAAAAAGTTATGATTTAAAAGAGAGAGAAAACAATAAACTCGTTTTGACACATACATGCAGTAAACAATCAGCTCATAAAGTTACTCCCTAGAAGAGAACTCTGCAATTATAAAATAGGCATAAAAGACTTTCATGCCTGCTCAGGGATCACCATTAAATAAAGAAATATAGGGTGAATGTAAAAGAGAATCATACTTCAAAACTCATTACAATCAAATTAACATAACATACTCTTGGACTTTCTCTGAACACAGAAGCTGATTCTAGAAGTCTCCAGAGCCCCCCAAAATATTAAAAATATTTGAATAATTTTAAAGAGTAAAATGTGAGTGTTTAAAAAAAAAATCATATGTCTATAGTATTTATTACTAGAATATAGCAAATGCTGCATTATCTGAGAATTATGCAAAAGCATCCAATCTGCCCAGAAGTACTAAAAGGGTCAAAGAAAAAGATAAAATACTTCTAGGTAAAAAGTAATATATTTCACTGGTCTCTTCACTTCTTAATGGGAAAAAAAAACCAAAAACAAGACTAATTAAAAAAATATTATAAGGTATTAAAAAGGAAAACAAGAAATCAAGGCCTGTTCCTGAGACAAACTATGGTATGGCATTGTAAGAAGCCTAAAGATGCCCCTAACAACCCAAACTGGGTGGTGCAAAACACACACTAAAACACAGTCAGATCCTACCAAATCCTGTAACAACAAAAATACAGACTGGTGTGTAGAGTTAGAAAGTTCACCAAAACTCCAAATTATTTCCACCTCACTCCTAATATGTTACATTACCATTTTGTGAAATGTAAATTTCCAGCCAGAAGTCACATGACAGCATAAAAACACTTCTTGTCTTAATTACATTGTCAGGTTCTCTATAATGTCAAATATGGAACTATTTCTGTTACTTTCACAGTATTCTTTTATTTATTCTGTTCCTAAAATTGCAAATAACACATGCAGTGATTGTCTAGCTGGCTTCATGTTAAATCACTTCAGTGAAATTTATTTAATCACATCAAAAAAAGAGTTTTGCAATTAAGGGTTACGCAGCAGATCGAAGGATATGACTACTTGAAGACTGTAGTGTAAAAACCGTTATGAACAATAAGGAAAACATAAAAAAAAAATCAGTAGAAATGTCCCCTACATCTAGCCCATATTCCATAAAAGCATTAAATTAATTTCTGGAAAATTTCAAAGATATAAAAAATAGTTTGATTTTGAATGACAATTTAAAATAATTTTTCCTCAATTTGTTCTGGGATATCCATTTAGAACTTTTCCAGTATCTGAAAACTGACAGGAATTTTATAGATGCCTTTAGAATGTAATATATATTAAAACTGACACAAGAATAATTTCTATTGGTTCAATGGTGTTTTTCAGACATGCAGTTTTCAGAAATGGGTCACAGGTCTGATATACCAGCCTGTAAACAAAATCTGTAAATTTCTTAAATACAATCAGATAAGCCACGTCAGGGATGCAAAAAGACCATTCTCTGTTAATCACACCATTCTTGATATTTACTTCTGTGGTGAAGCCTCTATATTTCTGGAATCACCATCTGAGATATTGTAGAAATAAGAGTGGAAATTTTACTAAATCCGTTTACAAACAGTTGTAAAANACCATCTGAGATATTGTAGAAATAGTGTATAAATAAGATATTAATTTTCAGAATGATTTCTTTCATAGTATAATATCCATACTTTTTCCACAATTTTCTTCATTTTTGCTCATAGATAACTACCTTTTCCATTATTTTGAAAATTAGCAGCTGTATTTACATTCACATCATCTTTTGCACACAATGAAATAGAAAAAGAGTGGAAATTTTACTAGATCCTTTTACAAACAGTTGTAAAGNTCATGTTAAATCACTTCAGTGAAATTTATTTAATCACATCAAAAAAAGAGTTTTGCAATTAAGGGTTACGCAGCAGATCGAAGGATATGACTACTTGAAGACTGTAGTGTAAAAACCGTTATGAACAATAAGGAAAACATNAAAATTAGCAGCTGTATTTACATTCACATCATCTTTTGCACACAATGAAATAGAAAAAGAGTGGAAATTTTACTAGATCCTTTTACAAACAGTTGTAAAGTTATGAATAAAGAGAAATGTAGAACTTATAGGTCATCTGCTCTGTGCACACTATATTGACACACTGATATGCAACACTGATTTAGAATACAAATAGCAATAGCAACACCTCTGAAATAAAACATGTTAAACTTGTATCTTCTAAAGATCAAGCAAGTTGAAACATTTGGATTTTTGTGATTGAACAATCTTTTTTTCCCCTCCCCACTTAAGGTAGAAAAAACCCAAACCTCGGTAGGAGCAATGGTAAGAGCAGTAGTATCAAATATCTCTAAAAACAATGAAAGAGCTCTGTGCACAGTTTTGTGTGGGAACCTGTGTTTCCAGCTACAGAACTGGGCCATGTAACACAGAACCACTGCCATGGGAGCTCTCTGGGGTCTGTCAGGGCAGGATCCCAACTCATGGCCCTGCAATGGACTGACCTTGTCACAAAGCCAGACACCCACACAGCCCCTCACTAACTCCCCATCCCCCTGCTATGGAATGGGAGAGACAATAGCAAGAGCAAAACTGAGAAAATGCATGGGGCAAGAAGAGGACAGTTTAACAAATGATGGAAAGGAGAAGAAATCAATTAATGCAAAGGGGATTGCACACTGCTCACCCCAAGTAGACCAATGCCCAGCCAGCCTCCAAGCTATTTTTGAAGACCAAATCCCCATTTTTTGTTCCTGAGCATGATGTTTCATGGTATGTGAAATCCCTTCTGGTCTATTTAAATCAGCTGTCCTGGCTGTGTCCCCCACAGCTTGTCCCAGCCCCAGGCTGTTTGCTGGGAAAGGCTGCACCAGCCCTGCTCAGCATCAGCCCAAACACGGCTTCATAGCCACATGGGCTGCTGTGAAGTAGTGACCTCCATCCCAGCAAGGATGGAGTGCATACCCCAGCCAGGAGTAGGGCAGCCATGGGGGCTGGGGCAGCGCCAGCTCTGGGCATAGCCACCTCCCTGGGGGCAGGGACAGGCTGAGGCTGAGCCCAGGCATGGGACCCTGGGTGGGCCTGGGTTTGTGGAGTGAGCCATGGGGAAGGGTGTCAACACAAGCCAGGGCTGGAGGTGCCCTCAGGAGACTCTTAATCAGCTTCCAAGTGTGGGCTTAGATCCAGGTTTGAAGTCTCCAGATAGGAGGCTGCTGGAAACTCCTAATTTGGTGTTCAGTTTGGGGGGTTTTTTTCCCTGATGAAAGACATCTGGGGAATGTTAAAAGAGCAAGAAAATTGGTCAACAAGTTTTATTATTCATACTCTTACATTTACTGGTGCATCACAGTATTGAGGTGACACAACATATTTGTCAAAGGAATCCCCTTCGTTTTTTTTGAAAGTCAAGGTTCCTACAAAAAATTTGTAAAAGCATATTAGATTCTGTCAAGTAATTTATACTACCAGTCATCCCCACTTGTGCATTCTTACTAGAGTGCTGAAAATGGTAAATGAAGTAGCTCATCCCAGATTAGTATCATATAGATATATTATTTCAGTTCTAGCAATAATGTGTCTTAGAAACAGGTCTGAAGACAATAATTAAAATTTACAGAGAAAAATAACTCCTGTGGTGTGTTATTTATTTGTTTAATATTTATGCATAGTTTCCACATTTTAATTAGATTTTAATTATTTAATCAAATTTTAGTTCCTTCACTTAATATATTAACCCCCAAATTTTTAGAGGGGAGGAACCCCCTGCTTTTCCCAGATGGGTTGTCTCATTTTTAAAAGAATACTATTAGCCATTTTAGAAAGTTTGAAGTTAATTGGCATCATTGAATTAATAATTTCAGTCTAGAGAGGGGGAAGTTTTATTTACTGTGTTTCATTGAGGATCATAAATAACTTTTGAAAAGCATGTATTTCCCAAAGGTAACACAAAGAGTACACATAGAAAGGATCAGATTTTCTTTGGATCAGCAGACAAAACTGGGAGACTGAACACCTTCTGAGGAAAACTAACTGTAAGCAAGTTGTATAATTGAAATCACATTCTAAGTCTACATTTTATTCTTTTATGAATTGTTTAAGGCAAAGGTTTTCTGGAGAAAAAAAGAAAGGATTAAATATTACCATGTGGTAAGTGTGGGTAATTTTTATAAAAAATTTAGAATTCTACAGCTCTTTTCCATTTCACCCTTCTAAATTAATTTTTAGAAAAATATTAGATAAGGCACCTGTTGTGAAACAGAATCCATGTTATGAGGTATATAAATTATCAAAGCAAAACTTGTTCAAACTGTACACTTAGCACTTCAATCCCTTGCTTGTGTGAAAAATCCACAAGTATCATCCAATAGTATGGATGGTTTATTTCAGGAAGTATCTTGTCTTTCATCTCTGACTTTAACAAAGCAACTACCAGCTCATTATATCTACAAAATACCTTAGAACAAATAAGGGAAGAAATATTAGGCCTAAACAAGCAAAATAAAACCTGACCTTGACAACTTCAAAAAACAAAACATCCCATAAAGAAATTATTTACACTATCCAGATACAGCAAGCTTTTCAGAGCACCTTGAAAGAGGCTAAATATCTATTGTTTGTTGAAATTTAGTGGCACCTGTGGCTTTAACTTACATTGAAATCTCAGCTGAAAGCTTCACTTGATTGAGGAAAACAAACCCAGATGTAACAAACAGGTTTCCATTTACAATGAAACTGACACAAAAATATCACTTTTTTTTACCGGTGGAGTGCTGAAAATGTAGAAGGATGAACCCTTCAGGGCCAGAAACTTGAACTGGTAGAGCTGAGATGAATCAGTTCCTTCAAGTCTCTCATTTACCCATCCCATATGTATGACCTATAAAAAAATAATTGAAAATTAAAGTTCTCTTTCCCAGTGGATCGTAAGAGAGGTTTTAGCGGAATGGGATGCATCATCTGCTTCACATTTGCCTTCCAATCATTTCCATATTCTTGAAGTGTACAGTATCATGCCAGTGTCCATAAAGTCCTTGAAGAGACTTAAACTTGTAGTACAGGTAGTCTGAATCTTATCTGAAATCATCCCAGTTTTAAAAGCCAGCTATGCAGGTCAAAGCAGACACTCATTTGAACCAGAAGAAAACCTACATGTACCGAAGCAGTTCAGCAGCTTATAAAAACCATAACACCTTTTCTATAGCAGTGTCAAAACCTGGACATACTGACATTCCTATGATATGTACCTCTAAAGAAATACCTCTAAACAAATCACTAGATTTATCTGAAATCAAGCAGTTTTCACCAGGCTTGAATTTGCAAGTGTTAACAAAGTCTTTGTCACACTTGTTCTCTTTCAGAGTTTATACATGTTTTTCACATACACTTTATCACGTTTATGTTTTCAAAGAATTACAAATTCAGTGGTTACACAAAGTAAATATTATTATAATGCATGCCTTTATTGTCTAGATAAATCAATGCTAAGAAAAAATGGAATGAAAAAGTCAAATTGTATGCTTCCCTTTCGAGGTAAATACAAATTTACAAAGAAATGCCCTAAATATTAATGCCACAGTGTGGTAGCAGAACATCATTAATGTCTTTACTGAAAAATAACAAAGCAAAAAACATTCCAGGCTCTATTTTGCATACATTAAGAGGAATATATTGCTCTTGAAGCAGGTACTTAAATCTAGAGTGAATCACCAATCTGAATGTACAAGTATTGCTGAGAAGCTTGCACATTTTCAACTCAGGCTACACTTACAGACAGTAATGAGTTATAGGGGGAAGAAGTAGCACTAGCTAATAGTATGGATGAATGTTCATATATTATGAAAACCTCACAAATTGTTTTCAAATGTTGGTATTTAATGTATCCATTATGCCTTTTGTCAATCAATTTATCAAATAAATCAGGATGTTGAGCCAGACAATCCTTCTCCATATGTTCTACTGAGCTCAAGCACTAACACTTTAAGGAAATCTGAGGGACAGCAAAATACAGTAGTCCTTCAAGTTCTTGATGTGCTATTCTGTAAATTGAATGACTCTCACCAAAGCATTGTTTCTATAGTAGTCAGCAAAAGTCTAAGAAACAGGATGTTCACACACCACATTACTTAAAAAAATATATCCAATATTATTGTTGATACTCTACTACACTGGTATTATATATACAGTTTATCAGGGTCTTAATATCAAATAACACAGACATAAAGAATGATATCCAAATAATTTTAGGGTGTTTTACTTTCTTTCTACATATGTTTCTTATTGACTGGTTTATTTAACGGTCCTTTAGACCTCAGAAATGGAGAAAGAATAATTCAGTTCAACAAAATCTGTCTAGAACAAAAGCAGACAAGTGTTGGTACTCAATAACAAGTTGTCTGTGGTTTACTGGGTTACTGAGATTTTAATTGGATCTTAGTACGTGGGAAGGAATGTTAGCCTGGGATAAAAAATATTCTGTTTGTTTGATTGAAATCTGCCATTTGAAGTTTACATGAGTGCTTATAAGGCATTATACTACAAACTGTCCCTTCTCAGAACTGCTTTCACTACTGGTTGAAAATTACCCATACATCATTGATATATTATTATATTTCTAACATGCTTTAATACGCTTTCCAAAAGTTCCTGTAGGAAGAAAATGAGCAACAACACTCATTACAAGGAGATAAAACAAGTACCAACAAAATGTAATCCAATCATAGTAGATAAATGAAAGTTCTTATTTGCACTTATTGTTTTCCTACAGCAATAAAACAGCTAGATCCTGCAATGGCTAGAAATTTAACATGTTAAATTTAATAAAGCAGTCAGTACATTTTGAATATGGTACTTTTAGTTAAATACTTATGAAAAGTAAATGATGCAAAACACTCAGGAGGGAATTGAAGAAAGAAAAACAAGTAGATCTCTATGTATGACACATCAGAACAGACAGATACACTAATGTAATTAAAGAGGGATAAGAATCTACAAGAGATGCCAGACTGACCTGCAAGTTAAGAATCAGTGTCATACCATGAGGCACAAAGGTACTATGACAAATTAAGAAAGCAAAGAGAAGGACCTCTTGAGGCACCTCAAATAATTTTGGGGCTCTTTTCCAAAAGAAGTGGTAGATGGCATATTTCAAAGAGAACAGCTATTGGGGCAGGACTGGGAGAGGGAGTAAGCAGTCCTTACACGTACATACAGTCTAACTAAAAATAAAATGAAAATAAAAAATAAGATTGGAATGCTGTAAGTTTTGATATATTACATTACTGGTTTCCATTGTACATCACTTGCATTCAGTTATGTCTGAATAGCTACTATTCAAAATAAAGTGTTCTAGAGAGCAAAGTATACAGGAACTTAGAAATTATGACAGTCAGGTGTTTTATGTGCTTTAGTTCAAGAAAGAAATGTAGAACTGCAAGCTGGCCACAGTTTGAACACCGCAAACAGCAACATAACCACACTATGCTGAAGAGAAATATGAAGATAGGTATGTATCTGAATTCATGTGTCTTCCCATGCATTGTTTGTGGGCAAAATTTTGATTATAAGTCATTTTAGGTAGCAATAATAGTTTCTACTCTTTGATTGCTTGTTTTAACAAGGAGGCTGGTAAATTGGACCTGATGTCTCTCACCTTTACTCATTACAGCCTTCTTGTTCAAGTTAGGATCCAAAGCACAAAAACTCTCTCTTGAAGACACCTACCACCAGTAAGTCACCTTACTGGTTATGCATTCTTATATTATAGCAGATCAGTAGTACTATTTAGGCAGCAGGAACTAACCAAACTAAAGAAAAATGGAAAATTCACATCAATCACAACAGTTTGGTTTTTATATATATATATATCTGCTTTGTATTTTAGCAATATTGCAGCCATAACAAGTGGGAAAAAAAAGAAGCCATTTCAAACTATAGGTCCTATCTCACAGAGCATATTTACCTCACAACATTGCATATTAGCTGACTAGAAGTTTAAAAGTTTAGTGTTTTTAAGTGGTACTTCTTAGAGTAAGTTTTTTCAACTGAGGATCTGAGTGCCAGAAAAAGTGTCTGAAGCAAATCAAGGCAATTTCATTGGGAAATTAAAAACTGTCCTCCTACATAAATAAAGTCAAAAAAATTGCCAGAGAAGATATCAATTCTATCTCTATGTGGTCTCTTTATGCTTAAAGAAATTCATTTCTGCTCCCTTTCTACAGGTGTAAGTTGTAAAATTATAATCTTCAAGGACCTAACTTTTCCTGACTAACCATTAGGATAAAACAATTTTGTTGCTATATATTATGGCTTTAAAAACATTTTTCTCTGCTTTGAGAAAAGAAAAAAGAAAAAAAGAAAGAGAATGAAAGAAAAAAATGGTCTTTCAAGAGTAGGAGCAGGGTTTCTTGTATGCTGCAGATGAAGCCAGGCAAACATGTTCATGGCATGCTTTCAGCAGCAGTTCTACTATGAGGAACAATGAGAAAACCCTTCATATTTGAAAAGCCTCTTATTAAGAATTATGATCTTATAATTATCAAAAACAGAATAGAGAGCTTTTTTAAACTTAGTATCCTACCCTCTCCAAAATGCAGTAGCCATAATACCTATTTTGTATCTAAAAAATGCTTCCTTAATGTTCTCAGGACCTCTGTTAGCAGAGGATTCCGATTTTCTCTCAATAATCTTTTCTAGCATTTTATTTCTCATGTCAAGCATTAATCAATCTTGCTATAATCACAATTAAAGACTTTGCTTTGCCCTATCCACTAAAGACTCAAATTATTTTCACCTTAGAGTGGAAGAATTAAAAAAGCTTACTCAGTTCACAAATGGAGCAAAAATCTACAAACAAGGATATGAAGCTTGTGCATCATTCTTTGCTGCTTTTCACATTATTCTCTGAGCACAAAGTTATCATTATTGAATATTTCTGTAATAGTTCTGTATTTCTTTCAACCTGTCCACAGAGGCCACAGAAAACCTCTGGTCAATACTTTTTCAGAAACGTAGTGCACAAAATCAGAGGCAGTATTCCTGCCAAGGCCTTACAGCAACAGTAATGTTTAGCATGTCTTGCAGTAGCTGGTTTAGGTACAGGCCAGGATGCCTGCCTTTCTCAAAAGCCACCAAGCAAACATGATTGTTCTGGCATGCAGGTGAACAGCCAGCTTGGCCTGATGTTAAACTGGCAAGGTAAGAGTGTGAGAAACTGCTGGACATCGCTCACCATGTGAAGGAGAAGTTGGCTGGCAGCTGAAGCCAATAAGGGGGTAAACCAGGAGGTGAAATGCACTAAAATGAAGTGAAAAATGGGTGAAGAATGCCAAAATAGAATGAAAAAGGGCACTGACTTACAGAGAGTTGTGGTGGTATCAGATTAAGGCTGAAATAACCAAATGAACATGTAAAAATCAGGAAAAATAGGGCCAGTGGAGAAGCAGTTAAAGTGTGGGTGAATTCCTTATTTGGGAAGAGAAAAAGGAAGAAAAAAGGAATGTAATGTAAACCAAAGGAATGCAATTTTGGGGTCTCTGTTGACAAACCTGTACCTGATTACAACATGCTGATGTAATAATAAACCACAGTAATAGGTCTTAAAAATGAACCTTTTTTCCCCATATTATTTCTATCTGATTGGCTTCGAAGACAGGGGCAGTTTAAATGCAAACACCCTGCTTTGGTGGGAAAAGGGAATTTAAAAGCCTGGAATTAACTTCATGACCTGGTTTATTTTAACAGTATAAACATATCAATAATTACTACAACTTCTACTATCTTGCCTAATACCTCTAACTTTGGGTCATAGACACAGGGAAAAGCCATAGAATCAGAGAATTACAGAATATTTTGAGTTGGAAGGGATCCACAAGAATCATCAAAGTCTAAATTATGGCCCTGAACAGGCCAAGAATAACTACATGTTTTTTTGACATCTTTTGACAAAGAGACCCATAAATAAAGCTGGTTTATACCCAAGAACCGATATCTTAGTCCTTTCCCATTTTCTTTATTTAAATGTATACAGACTTCATTATGTTCTGGAGATTAAGTTTACAGTAAAACCAGTCAGATGCAATATAAAAGACAAAGAAGAAAGCCAGGTTTAACAAAGTATTTTTTTACATTCTTGATAACCCTGAATCCTAGTTTCCTAATGGCTTGTGAAAAAGAGAATCTGAATGAAACCTTTCCACATCTAACCTTCTCCATTTATGAAAGGTTAAGTTGGTCTCTCAAAGCAATGAAGAAAACTCACCCCAGGCAATACAGTAATGAAACTCTAAGGACCTGTTTTATTCTTCAGGAATGTCTATGCTCAAAAGAAAAGATAAATTTGCAGCTATCACTAATTTTACTTCAAGGCAGTTCTTCAAGTGACCTTCAATCTCCTAAGGTTATCCTTTCTCTAAATTTTAAATCAATTGGCTTAATAAGAGCTATTCAAGTCTGTACAAACATTATGTAACTGACACTAATAGGGTCCATTAATCTAGGCCAGAACAAGTCCTCTTCTGCTTTCAGTTATCATTGCCAAGTTTTATATGATGGTTTTGTGATATATATACCTGAGAATTCCCATTTTGATTACTTTTAAAGCAAATTTTCACAGGACATATAAAGCCTGAGTTGTTCACAATTTCTCCTTTAATACTTTTATGTTTTCTTGTTTTCACTTGATCTGCCCAAATTCATTATAAATTTTTTGCTCACTTTTTTGGCATAGAACAATCCAGTGTTTGTTGCTGTCAGTTGTACCTTAAATTTTCAACTTCTGAAATTAAAGTTCCAATTGTCCTTCTTTTCATACTTGGAATGGAAAAAGTGGGATAGATTTGTATATCCTAACTTTAGGCACCTACTTTAGATGGTAGGCTGAGGCAAGTCAAGATAGCAAAAGCGGCTCCTTTAAAGGATGATTTAAAGCCCTGAACAGCTCTCTGGAACAGAATAAGTTTCTGTACTGATAATTTAGGCAGTTTATATAGACTAGCCTGTTTATTTATGTGTCTAGTGATATGTATAATGTATGTGTATAGTATGACTGTCCCCAAAATGTTTTGAAAATTGAGGGAGAGTATGTCTTCCTTTTTTCAACTGAACTCATTATGTGTGCCCAAACTGATAAGGAAAAAACTGTGAATAGTTATTGAAGTACTTGCAGGAGACAGTTCATCCAACAAAAGGTATCCAAATCAAATACCTTTTCTCCTGGCATTCAAACTGGCTTAATTAATAATTAAAAGCCATGGCAGAGAGAGTAATTAAAGCACAGAATTATAAAACAGTTTGGGTTGGAAGCGAGCTTTAAATGTAACAGAGGACAACCCCACTGCAAAGAAGCAGGCACATCTTCAACTAGATTAGATTCTTCAGAGCTCCACTAACTTGACCTGGAATGCTTCCAGGGGCATGCACCACCTCTCTGGGAAACCTTTGCCAGTGCTTTACCCTTAATGTAAGAAAAACTTCTTTTTTATGGCTAGACTAAATCAACACTCTTCCAGTTTAAAATTTGTATCTTTTTCTTATCACAATATGTTCTGCTAAAATTTTGTCCCAGGCATTCTTATAGGCCCCCTTTAGATACTGAGAGGCTGCAATAAGGTCAGCCTGTAGCCTTCCCTTCTCCAGGCTGAACAGCCTCAGCTCCCCCAGCCTCTCCTCATAAGAGTGGTATTCTATCCCTCTGATTATCTTTGTGGCCATCCTCTGGATCTTTTAGAGCTGGTCCATGTCCTTCTTATTTTGGGAGCCCCAGGGCTGGAGGCAGAGGTAAGGGGCCTCACAAGAGCAGAGCAAAGGGGCTGCATCACCTGCTGTCACCTGCTGGCCACTCTACTTTTGATGCACCCCAGGACACAGTTGGCTTTCTGTTCTCCAAGTCCTTCCTGCCCTTCAAGTGCCTTATCACACATTCTAGGAGGATCTGTTCTATGACCTTCCCAGGAACATGGACAAGGCTGACAGATTGGTAGTTCCTGGGTTCTTCCGTTCTATCCATTTTAAAAATGGGTGCAATGCTTCCTTTCTACTTCTCACCAGAGACTTCACCTGACTTCTATGACTTTCCAAACATCATGGAGAATGGCTTGGCAACTACGCCAGCCAATTCTCTTTGGACTCTAGGATGCATCTCATCAGCTCCCATAGCATGTTCAGGTTTCTGAAGTGGTCACAAATCTGATCTTCACTTACAATGAGAGAGACTTTGCTCTTCCATCACCAATCTTGCAGTCCATTCACCAGTCAGTTTTAAAACTGACTAGATGTATATATACATACAAGCTCTACAAATTTTCCAACAAGGTAATCACACAAATTTTAAAAAAATTGAATAATATAATGGAAATCTTACCTGCTCAGAGGGAGAACAGCATTTATTTGCCATTTTCATCTATGAAAAAGAGATGGAACACATAGAGTTATTAATATGCTAAAGAGTTTGTGACACAATTAACATTGATTGACTTAGTTATTGAATACTTCCAAATTATATTTGTAAGAAATGTTATCATTCAGTGTTTAAATACTAGATTTTTATTATTATAGTGATTTTGAAAAACCAAGGACTTAAAAGACATGTATCTTTTATCACAGTTTTCCTTAAATACCTCATAAAGATTTGAATTTATGAATTAACTTTTCCAGTCTGAGTGAAAATACTACACTGTACTGTAGACAGTCTCTCTTAGGTCTCAATTTAACATTGCTTAAGCAGATTCTTAAATTAGGTCTGTAATTAAGTCCTTGTGAAATGATGACCATAGAGTATAAGATGTATTTAAACATGAAATGAAAATTTCATGGACTTTTCCTCTTAGTTTACTCTTCAAGACAAATTTTTTCCTCTTTGTTTAGATAATCAAGAGTTTTGATAATTTTGACTTTTCTCTGGCAGTCATAGTTTGTACAGATGAGTGGTGGACAAATACTGTCATATACAAATATTTCATTAAAGTGTAACATTTTTTAAAGTGCAATTTTATTAAGTGTAGATAAGATTTAAAAAAATATATATTTGAGTGGAAAACCAGACTATCCTACATGCTAGGAGTAAGCTGCAAACTGTCCTAGAGTTGATGAGTTAGGCCCTGTTAAAAAGCCTATTTTATTAGAAATGAAAGGCTTGTGATGGAAGACCAAAACCCTACACCTGTGCACTGGGAAAACTACAATTGCCATAGGAAACAAGCACAGGAAATCTAGGGCTATTTGTTGCATCCTGGTCATACCAGATTTGTGAGATCAAATCTGTGGATGTAACTCAGTTAATATGGTGATGCCATTGACTGCTGTGGTGGGTTGACTCTGGCCAGTAGCTGAGCACCCACATAGCTGCTCACTCCCTTCTCCCTACCAGCAGAAATAGTGAGAAAATAGGAAAAGCAAAAGTAAGAAAACTTCTGAGTCAAGATGAACAGAGCTTACGAGAAAGAAACAAGATAAATTCAAGTAATATAAATGCAATCACTCTCTGTCTCCCACAAGGAGGCTCCAAGCAAAAGCCATCTTGGAAGACAAATCCACACCTCCTTTCTCCAATATGTAATTTCAATTGCTGAGCACAATGGTGTGTGGAGTATCTCTTTGCCCACTTTCAGTGAGCTGTCCCATCTGTGTCCCTTCCTAATTCCTTGTTCCATCCTTTGCTGAGGTGGGTGGGGTGTGTCAAAATGAGAAGAAGTCAAAGCCTTCATCCTGTGCAAGCACTGTTCAGCACCAATCAAAACACTGGTGTGTTATTAACTGTGTTCTAGCCACAAATACAAAACACAGCACCTGCTGCTATAAAGAAAGCTGCCCCCATCCCAGCCAGAACCAGTACACCTGTATGGGCCAACAGACTTTGTGTTGTGGTAATGACTCAGGCCTCAGTATGTGTCAGGATTTATACACACACACACACACTTGCACCTAACAGATGACAACAACAAGTCATTGTCCTCCATAGAGTGAAGTATCTATGATTATAAACAAAATGACCTTATGACAACAGGAGGTTTGACTTCATGGACAGAGGGTGACAGCAATGCTCAGGGCTGTAGGAACTCTAGTCAGTCCTAACCCATCATGGGCCATCAGGGTTTCTTCTCCCTCACAGGCTCCCTTTTGCAGCCCCTTGGAATTGAATTGTGCAGTTAAACAGTGCCAGGTGTGCTGTTGGGTCAGACAGCTGGGAGTGACTGAGGGTTTGAGGTAGAGGTGGCCAAGTTGCTGGGAGCCTGGGGCATCTGCCAGGCCTGGCTGTCACTTTGGGCTGTGTGTTGGGAGATCCTGCCAGGCTCTTGGAGTGGCCCTACCAGCTCCCTGCCACCCTAGAGGAGGAGCAGGGACTACTAGAACAGTGGCAGGTCAGAGGCTGCAGGTGCTGGCACCCACAGTTTAGCGGAGGCAGGGAGCTACGATGAGGATGGAACTGAAATTCAGCTGCTGAGCAGACAGAGGGGCTCCAGCAAGGCTCTTGGCAGGTCATGCACACAGGTGTGCCTTCCTCAGCCTGGCACAATTGCAGGGCTGTGCTGTGCCAGAGATGGCCTGGAGCACTGGCTGGGAGAAGAGGTGGCTGGGCTTCTTGGTGCCTGTGGGGTCCCATCAGTAACAAACCAGCTGGTACTCAAGAACCTCACTCTGTAACCTGGTTAAAACAAATTGGTGACATGCCCAGTGTTGCAGAAGGAAGAAGTCACCCGTCTGATTTCGTGATGGGCCTAATCCTGCTAGAGTAGTTGCACAGGATAGGATGAAAAGACACCTGGAATACTTCAAAGTCAGTAGAAATGCTGGTCCAACCTTTCTCCTGTGCCTCAGCCACAAATACATACACAGAGTAACTATACAAAAGTCACGTTTTGCATATAGAAATTATAATTTTCTTTCAAGTGCCCAAACCCATACTCAATAATAAGATTACTATGGCACAAAACAGGGCAAGTAAATGGGTTCAGATGTGCCTGGAAAAAAAGTGTCAGACTGGCCATGCAGGTTTTCTACACCAAGCAGGTAGAATATTGTGAAGAGCATCCTCATAACCAGCTCAGCTTCCCATTGGTAATCATAATAGGGAAGAATGTTTTGGACTCTGCAGCTGTTCACTCCACAGACAACTCATTCCCTATTCAAAGCAGGATGGCTGCAGCCCCAATGTAGCTGTGGGGAGAGGAAAAGATCTGCTTCTGTTTCATATTACATCCCAGTGTCACGGGGCTGAGAAGTACAAACTCCTCACTTCACCTGGCACCGCATGTGCCCTTCACACGTCTCCACAGCTGGTGCAGGCAGACAGGAATACAAATGGGATACATTTACCTTGCTGGCAGCACATGAGCTCTCAGCACTGCAGTATGGAAATGCAAGCTGGACTCAGCAGGGGAACTAAAACAAAAAACCTGGGTCTGCAAAGACTGCAGACATCTTGGAAAAGGAACTATTAAGCAAATTGTAATTCCTGTACTCTGTTCTTAATGGATACATACAGGGTAGGAACTGAAATTATTCAGAACCATTTACTGAAATCTAAATACCTCCCAGGCTGGGATTTATCTCACATATAATAAACCTTTTTTCTCTTTCAAGAAAACAGCAAGAGTGGAGGATCTTGACAGGCACCTACTTTTTTTTTTCCTAGCTGTATTAGTATCCTATATGACTGCTTACTGCTTGGCTAAGTTTAGGAATGTGAGTCCTATCCTTACTGACTTCCCTTTACAACCTCTACAGTTTGACCTGTGGTACTTTCAACTGGGAATTTTGCATTTAAAATTACAAAAAAGCAGCAGTGAGGAAATGTTATGCATAGAATTGTTTGTATAGTCATTGAGGCAGTCAAATTTGTATACTACACACATGGATTTTGTTTCCATCTACCTGTACCCCACATACTGCTGTGTAAAGAAAGCAACATCTCAATCTTCTGTCTTTTTGTTAATGCATATTTAAAGCTCATATTTCATAAGTCTCTCCCTATTACAGTAGAAATTTCACACAATTCCAATACAGAATATCACCCAAATACATCTTTACATGAAGAAATAAGAGCAGGTTTATAGACTATGATATATAGAATTAAAAAAGCTGTCATGGGCATAAATGTGATCTGGTGAATAACCTTACTTTAATATCAAATTTTAAGTTTCTACCACCCTCCAATGAAACTGCTGGAATGATTTATAAAAATCATAAATAATGTTTAAAGTGGAACAAGTGCATCATAACTTGTTCTATGACCTACTCATTTATTTACAATTTTTTTTTTAAGTAACACCATTAGAGTATACTGGAAAAAACCACAAAATCTTGAGATAGTTTTAAATATAAGAAACAAAGCTCTATAATGTAAAGGAATTGACAGCATTACCTTTAGGTGCTTCTACTGATTATGACTCAAGTTATCTTCAGTGCTATATTTCAAAGAAAATAAGATCCTTGAGAAAACCTGCATATATTGAATAACTGTCAATCTGAATTGTGAAAAACTTAGAGAGAAATATAAATAACCCCAAAGACCTTTCTCCTAAAATTCTTAGCCATTACAGCAGTGTTACTTCAGCCTACAAAGAACCCTTCAGCTGAAGAAATTAAGAACAGTAGCAGGGAAAAGCACATGTAGATTAATTTGTTTCCTGTGCTTCTTGTTTCATCATGGAAGGTTCACTGCCAGTTTTTGTGACCCCTCTTCCCTCAGTTTCTTCAACTGCACCTCCTTCTGCAAGAAAAGAGGTGTATGAAGAAATAAATCTGAGGTGCTGTATTTATTTCTGCCAAAAGTAAATGTAAAAAGCTTTGAGAACATTGAAAATGAGGATTGACTCACAAAGGATAATAGGGTAGTTTCATGCTGGTAGAAAAGTATGTGAAAAAACAGAATGTGAACAGAGAGACGAATAATTTGGGGCAAGGGTCCTCAGAAATAAAAGTAAATGTATGTTGCTTGTAAAGCTGACTGTAACTAGGAGATTTTCTGAGCTAAGCATACAAAGCATGTATCAGCAATGAGGGCTGAAAAGACACCCTTACATTTTTCTCCTTGTTGTGGCATTCTCTGTGCTCCTCTGTCATCTAAGTCCAGCCTGGTACCAGAATCATTATTTCTTATCTACCAAGTAACACTCTCAAAATATGCTAACGCACAGGGGCAGCACTCCTATGCAGTGACAATTTCTCACATCTCCACTGTTGAAAGATTACTCCTCCTATACACTTGATCCCCAGAGAGCATGCCTTTGTATAGAAGTTAGGTGTTTCAGTACTTCAAAAGAGTAGTCTGACATTAGCAGAAGTGTCACATTGTGGCAGAGCTATTTTTGTACTACCTACACGAGGACTGTCTCCTGGCATCAGCAGGAGATCTGACAAAGAGCTGCTGAACATGACTGTATTAGGGTAAAATAAAAAAAAATGAAATATTTGAGGGTAAAATGATACAGGAAAGATTGGGTGCGCTGTACAAAAACAATTAATCCCTATTAGGAACTCATTAAGAACTAAAATAATAAAAGAAATTATTCCAAATGTCATGCAAATATACAAATATACTTGCATACATAAAAGATGTATATAAGTAACACAAATAGGCATAGTTTAAGTAAGAATGACTAAAGTGCGAGAAGAGCTGCTTAAGTCATGAAACAAGTACCAGCAAAAAAAAATGTAAAAATGTCTGGAAGTAAAACATGACTAATGGTAAGTATTGCTTAAAAACCTAGTAATAGCTCAGGTAAGGATGCTGACATTATGCCAACAGTGTTAGCAAAAAAGTCCATGTGACCATGTATCTAGTAATTAATTTCCATACTGAGATGATGGCGTGAGACTGAATTGGAAATCAATAGTTTAACTTTTTGGAGAAGCAGCTGAACTTCGAGTCATTAAGTACTCATGAAAATAAACTATAACCACATAAGGAACTCTTTGAAAGAATTTTTGTATGAGAAGTGATTATCTTTGGTCTTGGAGAATGAGGAGGCACTTTACAGAAGTGGAGAAGTGCAGAAACAGAAAGAAGCTCTGAAGGAATTACAAATTAATTCCCCAATGTCAGTGTCAGAAGTAGAAGTAAAGAATAATTTTTTTGAAATTATAAAACTAAGGCAATTGAAAGGATTCCAAAGGGACTTTGAAGAAGCCTAATTCAAAGGCCCTGTCCTAAGCACTGTGGACAGTGATCTGTTTTCTGGCTGCCCAGATGCATAAAGTTATCCAGCCTTCTGTTGTACTCCAGCCTGTCAATCCTTGTCTTTAAAGTAGTTTGCAACAAAAGGGATTCCCACTGACTACTGCATCTCCCCTTCTGACAATCAATAATTAAACAAATGCTCTGACCAGACCTTTCCAGTTGTACAACAGCTGCACACATGAAAAAAACTGTAAAGCTACTGTCTAAGCAAAAATATTTACACACTTCTCATATGAGCTACATAGAGTTTACTTTGTAACTCACTAAGAACACAAAACATGGACATTCATCATGACTGTTGTTTCTCAGGCCATTCCTGGGAAGAGCCAGTTATACGAGCACCAGATGGACCCCTTTGTTGACAGAATTCACTATTAATAGAATGGATAAGACTAAGCATGTACTCAGTTTATAACAAAATATTGCTGCCCACAGGTTGCAGCACAATGAAGATATTGTGTCAGGACACACAGTAATTTCACACAGTCCTTTGAAAAAAACAGACTAGTATCCTATGACTAACACAAGCTGCCTGCATTTATTTTTTATTCTTATTCACTTCTATCCTTGGAGTGGCTTTTATTCAGTGAATTGCTCTAGAAAGAAAGTAAAAAAGAAGAAAAAAAAAGAAAAAAAAGAGAAAAAAAAAGGCTTACTAACTATGAATTGGAATTGCTCTAGAAATATTACCATAGACTTTTTTAGAATAATAAAAAAATAATACCCTGTACATTATATGAGTCACTACACAGTATTTAAAAAGAATGTGTCATAAGCAAAAATGATTTTGACAAAGAGATTGCTTAAGTAATTGAATATTTTAAAAGACTTAATGGAATATATTAACTATTATGATCAAATGTGATTCATGTAGATTTTGAAGACTAGGAAAACAAATTAAATTTTAAGACTGTTTTAATCAACAGACTTAAAGATTTATATTGAAATCTAACACAAATTCTACGCAATATAATCTAGAGACCTAAGCAACACTTTGTTTAGTGCACAAAGCACAAATAAAAGTCAGGCTACTAAATAATAATTTATGAAAGAAGTTACAGATTCTACACATGTAGAGAAAAAAAAAAGATTTAAAGCTGCTCAGGCAATTCTTTCAGGGACAGCTGTGTTATTGTATTTTCATCACTGAATTTTATAATTTCTTAAATGTAACATTTTCGAGTTCCTGATTTAGCTTTATGGTTAATTCTGTATTTATCAATATTTTCAGCTGCTCTTTATTGGAATAATAAATGAACTGTCCAAACAGTAATTTTCTGTTTCTCTGGGTATTAGTTAATACTCCTGCTTGCAAAGGCAATTGATACTTTTTAATTTACAGGGGTAACTTAAAATAGCATAAACATCTTTATACTTCTAGGAAGTGAGATGGACTTATGTGACCTTAAATAAATCTACCCTTAGACAACTTGGAGATGTAAAATTACTGTCTCCAGTAAGCCTCAGTAAATCATACTTCACTTGCTACAGAATTTTCACCTGCTTGTTTCAAGATCAACAAATGCTAATTTCAAGCACAGCTTAGTTACAAAAATTTAAAAATTAAATATCTGAAGCTCTGTGAAATGACCAGTATGGATAAATATTTTGCCCTAAAAATCTTTAAAATTATACAAGTAATCTGATTTTTCTACTGGTTTCTGTTCTATGCTAACACTGCAAGCCTTGAAAACTTACTGATGCTTTTTATCAGGCAACCTATCCCTGCTTTTTTCTTTCTCCTTTTCCTCCCCATATACAAGCATTTTATATATTGTACTTAAAGGTGAATTGCTTTTTACCCTTTGAAATCTAGAAATAGATTTACAATAGCATAAACAAGAAAATATGCAGAAAACAACATACATTTTGAAGTGTCAAATCACTGATGTTAGTTGACATTGCTCTCAGCCAGTCAGCACTCTCCTGGGCTGTATAAAACTGAAGTATCCCAGTACTAACTCCATCGAGTGCCAGTACTTCAAATGCATTAGATCTGCAGTAAGAAGAAATATATCCGTAAAGGAAGATGTGTCAGTCTTCTGAAACTGCCCAATATTTATCAGTGTTCAAGTGTTTTTTATGTCTTTTGACAAGTTTTTGAGTGTTTAATTTATCAATAAATTGAAAGGCAACAAAACCAAGGATAATAGGGCAGTACCAAGAGCAAAAGATACAATAAGTACTTTCTCTGTACCAATATATACATGTGCTGATGATCATTTACTTCCACTGGGTATACATATTATGTTCATAATTATTGAAATTAAGATCGTGTACTCAGGAAATATTAATTGTGTCTTTTTGAAAAAAAGATAGTGTCTTTTTAAACCAAAATGCCAATTTTATTTATTGAATTTTGGCTTCATTTAGTAGGAATGTATGAAGATTCAAAGCACTGTCTTCCCTAGCTTTCATTCCTTGGATTCCCACACTTTTCTATGAAACATTCAAAGCAATGCTTACTTCAAGCACTTTTATGTCATATGAATTTGAAAAACGTTCTTAGAAGTTACTTCAAAAGTTTTCCTTAAATAGTGTTCTCAAAACAGCACTGGCACAGGCCAATGTGCAATTGCCTTTTATAACTTTTAATGCAACTTTTATGTTTTTATAGCAGCTTTATTCTGCAAATACCAATGCTTTCCCTTCCTTACTATGTGCAGTAAGTTAGGCACTGTATATGTACCTCTGAAATCCCCTGCATCTGAATGCTGGTGTGATATGTTCTTAACTTAAAATTTTCCAATAGGAACAACAAAAGCTCTTTGTGTTACAGAAGTACACTGGCCTAAATTTTAAAAAAGTGACCCGCAATAGTTGCAGTAACTAAACTTCAGAAAGATATCCAGATTATTTAAATGCCATCATTATGAAATTATATAATTGCCAGGAGAATTAGATTTTAGTTATATACTTTTGTGAACTTAATTAGTTTTTATGATTATCTCAATGATTGTGCATATGTTTATGTATAATATGGAGAATATTACTTCTACCTTCTACATTTGTAAATTAGATACTTATATGATATATTGCTCCATTTCTGGTACCAACCTAGAAGAAAACCAACTACTGAATCAGAACGGTGCTCTTTGAAGTTGCTGAGTCTTCCTGGGGTTCCTGGGAGCTAAGGTGAAGATCTCTACTGCTTAATTGATGATATATGTCAAAATGACATTCAAAATGACATATAGAGGTTAATGGGCACTTATTCATTCCTGCCTTACCGAAAGAGTTACTAACCTAACCTTTGTCATTTGTAGGGAGTTTGATGGTGAACATGAATACTGAACCCTATATACTTGCCAGAAAAGATAATATGGAGTATCCATCATACATAATATAAATAAGACAAAGTAGCTGAATAGATATATAAGATGCTTTACTTTTAAAGGAGTTGTAAAGCATGATATCTGCTGCTTGCAAAAATTAACATGCTTGGCCTGAAGACTTAGATGTGTATCAGCTGATAGCCTGTTTTTCTTTCATGACTGAATAACTACAGTAACTACTAAAACTTGATGGCAATGGCACAATTCTGTGTCACTTCCATTTCAGTAATCTCTTCCACCTCTTCAAAAAGAAAGAAGAGATTAAAAAAATCCTTTTATTGCCTTCAAGTAAACTAAGTAAAATAATCATCTCCCAAGCATTTTGTTCTTTTTACCTAAGGTTCTGACAAAGATCCCAACAGTGTTGTAATGAAATGACTTATGGGATGATACTGGGACGGTGAGAATCTATCAGCCCTTATGCATTGATACACATTGGAGCCTGGAAACAGACTTAATTCAGTGCTGTGAGGAGAAGCCATTCACAATGCACAGCTTAGATATCCTATTCAAATATCGAAGCTAAGATAGGATCTTTACACAGCAAGAGGACTGTCAAGAACATTTAAGAGAGCCAAGCAACAGTATGTGCTCTCCATGGAACCACAGGGTGTCTAGATACTAATTCAGCTTCAGCAGACACATAAAGATCTAAATACCTTATCCCAGGGGCACAAAGTTACATAAGTGGTTGATGAAAGATCACAAAAGGGAACGCCTTGGCTAACAATTTATACAACCAAAACAGGCAATCAAAGTTAAAAACCCCCAACTTTTATTATAAAAAATACCGAATCTTTTATCATTTGAAACATAGTGCTGGTGATAAAGGGGATTACACTGAAACTTCTGTTGTTCTTTATCTTATTGAAATACAGTGATCAATTACAGACAGACAATAATGTTCAATATTCATCTAGAGATCTAACACTTCACTAACAGGATATTTTCACAGAATCGAATAGGGTGTGAGGGATCCTGCAAGTCCTGTAGTCCAGCCTCCTCACTAACTTCCTTAAAATAGAAATCTTTTCCACAGGAAGACCAAAACCAGACACAGAGGGAGCTACATCAAAGTTGGCCTCAGGAATGCAAGTAGATGAGAACAGATGAGAACAACCATTTCCCTTGACTTGTTGACTGTGTTATTGCTAACACAGCCCCTTATGTGGGACTTCATCACTGAACTCAGCTGACTCCTGCTCCATGGGGAGTCTGCCAAGATCCCCAAGTCCTTCCTGTAGAGCTTGTTCCCTTGCTCCAGCACACTGACACCAGGATATCCTTTCCCAGAGGCTGGTTCAAGGCTTCTGATGTGCCAGTGGTGGTCACCTGGCACATGACACTGAGTCCTTTGGGGCAGTGCTGTCCCCACTGGGCTGACTTGGCAGGAAGGTGGTTTTACCAGAAGGCAGTTCAGTGTAAATGACATAGGATAAAAAACAGCCAGGGCTTTTCAAAGTTTACACATGCCAGTCATGAAGTGACTTAATCATGCTTTCAGTAACAAAATTTTTTCTCTGAAGATCCCATAATATTTTGATATTGTTCCATGTACCACGCATAGTGTACAGAAGGCTCCAAGTAAAAACAGGTATCCAAACTGAAAATAAAAGCTTAACAAAATAAATCCTAAGGCCTTTGTTTTAAGTGAAACAATCAAAGCAAGCAGCAAGATGGCACTGGAATTCATGAGAAAATAAATCCTACAGGCTTAAATGACATGCATTTCTCTCTGCCATTTCCTCAAAACAGAGAAAAGAAAAAAAGGGACATAACAAAGCACCTATTCCAGTTAGTTGTCAAGGAGGAGCTTTCCATTTAACACCAAATAGCAACTTTGAAAAGTTTCAAGATGCTATAAAATTGCTGTAGGTTTGTCTGTTTTTCGTTTTGTTTTTGTTTTTTCCTTCAGGCCCTAAGATCATTTAAAAACAGACAGAGGAAATTGCTACATCTTCTATTACTGCAGCTATGCTACTGACTCCTGCAACTAGAACAAGAAATGAATATTTGCATTTCCTAAATACTAGAAATTTGTGCTGCCCCGCCCTCGCAGTTCTTATGTTGAGATTTGTCTCCCTGTCTGTAGCTTTGTTTCCTTCAAGCATTTCTGCTAAGGAGCATGAGGCACTGTTTTTCATACTCAGTGTCTTTCTATCTCACTTTCATGGTGAAATGATGAACAGATCTGCAGCCCTGGTCTCTTCTGAAGTTTGTTTATGGCATTACTTTCTTGTAATAAAATAACACTATCTTTGTGAGTATGGCAGTCAGAATAACAGATGAGCATTGGTAGACTTTAGGTTCTCTTCTTGAAATTGACACCTTTAAACAAATACTATTAATTAATATTAGTAAGGAAATATTTCCATATAAACAGTTTGCTACTATAGAGCTGTTAAATCCAAAGACTTTTCTAAGATAAAGAGTATTTTCAGTGCCTGCTGAAATGGGAAAAGCTGAATCTTTACTCTGCTGGAGGCTAAGAATTCCAGCAAAACATATTTTTAGATTTTATAGTATCTGTGGCAGGTGAAATCATCTCTCTTAGACTTACATAGGTATTCTATGATTTTGATATTTCTACAAAAATCTAGATGTAGATTTGACAGCATCTCTTTTATCATTACTAGCATACTGATACAGACAGATTTGATCAGCTTTGCACCTTCCCACATCCTGAATTAGTATTCCCTCCTGTTTGTATGATTTTTTGATGTTTGAGTTAGTTTTTACTTCCTTTGTTATAACATTTTCTTGTGGCTTGTTTATAGAACTACACAGCCCTCTTGCTAGACTGTCTACTTAAACTGAAGTTTTAAGAACTATGGGTAGATCTGAATGGAAATTCTCAAAAAAGAAAGATCTGAATTACTTAATCTCATTGAAATGTCATGTTAGTAGTAATGGGATTTTGTCTTGTAAATGTCACAGAATCTAGTATCTTACAAAATGTTTAAATGTGCACATATAACTGGGCTATTAACAGAAACTACATAGCTCAGAAGATATCATAGCCTGAAGCATAATCTTGGATTGCATTTTATGTTTTGGGGGAATATTTTCAGTATTGTAACTTTTATTTTCATGACACAGCAACCAGATAAGATAACTCAAGTTACACAGACATTTCTGCTTCTCCGGATATTTTCTAACTCACGTCAGAAAACTGTGAAGAAGCTCATTCAGGTTTTGTAACCCAGTGATATTGTGCTTAATTCATGGATGTTTTCCAAAATGTTTTATTCAATTTTTTAGTTTTCAATTTATTTATCTAATTAATGGCATTTTCTTAACTTACTGAAATGATGAATGGAAAAATATGATTCTTCAGAAAGAATCTGTTAACAAACCAGTGAATGCATTAAAAAACAAACAAACAAAAACAACACAATACTTTGGAATAATTATAATGGTCAGAATATCAAGAAATAGAAAATAACACCTAAATCTAATTAGGTTGTTTTGTAATTGGCATCACAGATACATGGGCTCATAGCTACTGGGCCTGAATTGCTTTCGTTGCACTCGCTGTTTCAGCCTTCCGTATTCTAAATAAGCATTTTTTCTTCAGTTTCTAAACTCATAATGTTCAAGATGTTATAGCTATCACAAAAGCTGTATGTAAAGCTCCAGTCAATACACTGCATAAAAATTGCTATCCATTACTACCAGTATCAGCTGTAAGGACTAAAAATAGTTATCTGTATTTTCCCAAATAACAAATCCATAACAAAAAAGAAAGACTAGAGTGCATGAAGTATGTTATCCACCTTCTAAAAGACTACCTATCTTTACTTTTCCATCTTAAAAAAACACACCCCCCAAGCTATAATATGAACCCCAAATTCCTTTGGGTAAGAAAAACTTACTGATATTATTTCTCTGTTAAACTTACATCACATTTATTGACCAATTCAATTCTCAACAATAAAAAAATGTTTCCATGGCCAACTAGCAATCAGGAGTATTCACAGCAACAGCATTCGCATTACATTTATAAAACCTTACTTCTTATAGAGAAAAATTCCTTGGTGAGAAGTATAGAATAATAGAAACAGTAGTGCTATATAATAAGTTAATCAAATAAAAAAGTTATTGAATTGCAAAATAATCAAAAAGTCTAACTAGAATGCTGCATATATAAATATATTCAGATATACTCCAATCATATCAGCAATATGAAAGACACTAGTTCAAGGTGATTTCAGTAGGAAATACAATGTTTAATCTTCCACAGAAAACAGACATGACATCTACTATGTTTCTTATCTTTCCTTTAAAATATCCTGAGGAATTTTATTTGCTTTTGTTTTGTGGTATTAATAAACATATTTCACATGCCCAGTGTGCAGTATTTTCAGCCGTTCCTTTATACGGAAGGAAAATATCTACCCCATTTTCTCTTGTTTTTGTTAATACATATGGGTTTAACAGAATTTAAAATATATGCAAAAATACTCTTCTGTCATTAAGTCACAGTCTAAAGTCTTGTGTGAAAAATACAATAAAAAGTCAAGTTAATTTAAAAGCCAATGGCAACTCCTTTCTCTTCATGTGAACAACAAATAAGAATTAAACAGATACAGAAACAAACAAAAATTCTTTTTTTTCTTTTTTTTTTTTTTTTTGGCAAAGCTACCAGAAAACTCAGATGAAGTAAAGAAGAATTTAAACTGCACAGTTTAACCACAAAGGAAATAATACAGCCTAATCTGATTAGATTAGACGAGATTTGATCTGAGGCACACTAAAAGTATACTACAGTCTAACAGACTATGCTATCTATGTAAGGCATTTTTAATTAAAAAATAAAATTTGAGAAAAATGCTGACATCATGCTTTGTAATATTTTATACTTTTTTTTATAATAAAGACAACAAAAGGAGAGCCTTTAGTAAAATATCTGACTCTGCCCAACCTTACGAAAGACAAGTTTTTTCTTGTTCTAAGGTTATATGAATGTTACTTACACCACCAGAAAAAGAATGTTGAAATGATGAAATAATCTTGAATATCAGGGAGAAGTAAAGTGAATGAGGTCAGAGGAAATATCCACACTGGCAGATGGCAGTTTATCACATCAGAACAGCAAGAGTAGTTGAATTTATAGGTACTATGCATAGGCTAAACAATACTATATATTTTTAAATATCAGAGTATACTAACAAAAGTATGATAAATTCTGCTGTAGCCAAATGCAAGAATTCCACAGGTGAAAAAGATGTTTTTAGGTCAGGGAAATTAAGGATTGAAGAAAGCAGATTGGGCATTTCCTGTGAGTAACAGCTGATCTTTAATAACCTTTCAAAAGTCATACTGTTTTGCATCATTAAAAAGTTATGTCAAAAGCCAATGCACCATAGGTAATTTTTGATAGAAAGAATTGTAGAGACCTCTCTGAATTTAATTCAGGTAGGAAGTAGGGAAAAAGACCTTTCATACAGCCCATCTAGCTGAGGAGAAGGCACACAGCTGTGCTTGTGACACTACAGATGGTAGTTCCAATACTTCAACAACACTGACTTAAAAAGTAATCTGGTTGTTGTGATGCCAGAGCACCTTTGCAAGACCAACTGAAATAACTTAGGGGATAAAACATAATGAAGCATTTCAATGAACCAAAGTTATGAAAAAAACATGCAGAAGACAAAAAGTTACAAGCATGACAGACTCATAGGCTCATGTAGTAGGATAAAAAGGCATGCTGTCAACCCATGTATGCAAATAGGCTCCAAATAAATATTGGGGGTATTGTAAAATTAGGAAATTGGTCAGAAGAATCTGTGATCCATTCAGGGTAATGAATTCAGCCTCATTCCAATGGCTTTAGACTGATGGCTGCAATGTAAAAGGGAACACAGATGTGTTGATGTGGTTGAAAGTGAGATTTTTATCTAGACTGATCAAAAGTTTTATCTCATGCAAAGCAGATTTTAGACAGCAATTACAGAAGACAAATGTTTGACACTATGCATATATGAACATGTGGAAATGCAAAAAAGGATATAAGTTGGATAATAGTAAAAATACATGCATTTCACAGTATATGGTAAGAGTTGTCTGGTGTCCCTCAGGAAAAAAACAAACACCTTTAGTAAAAATATGGGAAACACCTCATCCACAGTTAACCTCAAGGCAGTATCCCTTTAATGCTGTTTTTGTTGGTTCACCAAAACAAGCAAAGAGCACTTACTTTAGAAGTAAAGTATTATGGGATGGAGGTAGGCTTCATAGAATTATTTCATCTTCCTTCTGAGTGTATGCAATAGTAGAAAAAATCCCCTAGTAACTAAGGAGTAGAATATGTACTAAATATGTGGGAGTGGGATACATCACAAGAGAATATGTCTCTCCAAGACTAAAACTTTAAGCACTAAGTTTCTCAAATCTTACAAGGATAATGTATCTGTGATGGGCTGATCTTGGGCCAGCAGCCAAGCATCCACACTACCATTCACTCCCCCAGCCCTCTCCAGAGGCACAGCAGAGAGAATATGAAGAACAAAAAAACCTCATGAACAGGAATAAAGATAGTTTAAGAAGCAAATGGAAGAGGGAAAAAACCCAACTAACTAAATTACAACAAAACAAGTGATTGTTGCCTTTGCAACCAGTTTCCACCTCTCACAAGCAGAATGATATTCTGTCAGTCTCTGAGAAATAGCTTGCTCTCCTCAAGCCCTCTCTGCTCAGTATCTTGTTTATATATTTTATTTTATTTTATTATGCTGAGCAAAGATGTCACACAGCATGGAATATCCCTTTGGTCAATTTGGGTCAATTTTGGTCCTGCCTGCACCTCCTCTCAACTTCTTGCCTACCCTGGCCCTATTTACTCTGTAGGAGCAAACCAAAAAAAAGAAAAAAGCCTTGAAGGTGTGCAAGCCCTGGTCAGCAACAAACAAAACACTGGTGTGCTATTAATATTGCTTTAGTCACAAACCAAAACACCATTACCATATCTCAGCCAGACCCAGTACAATATCTGAAGGTGTTTTGCTTCAAAGAATTCTCAAAATGCGATGCTACTTTTCGGGAACTGCAATCCCTTAGGATTTCTCCATCTAATGTGTAAAGTGCACAGCACAGGAGTGACAGTTCTTCAAACTCTCAGGGTGATAACTGAAGTAAGAGGTTTAAATGTTCTGTCCTCTTCCATTTATCCTTTAGATTCTAGAACACTGATGATAAGTTGATGCCTTAATGTGAACACTGAGATTTGTTTGCTTAATTCAACAAATGTCTAAGCCTTGAATGTTTGGAGGTCTGTGATAGATTGGACAAGGCTAGACAGCATAAACTTGTCAGTTGAACTGGGGAGGAAGAAAGTATGTGGGACACTAAGTAAGAGAATGAAGAGTTCAAAGTCTGTGGAAGAAACTAACTAAACTTTTGTGGATGAATTATTATTATTCACCCGTGATACTTTAACACAAAGTCTGGGAGAGGAGCTGCAAACTTCCTTAGAAGATGAATTGCTGTAAGTCAGAGCAGCATATCTGTCCTACTAGAAAAATAATGTTTTCCAGGTCACTTCTAGGAAACAAGTAAAAAATCTGGCATACATCAAGAAAGGTATTCACATGAATTTCTGGTACCTCCTCATAGCAGGTGACCTGTATATTGCTTCTTCAATAGAGATTCCAATTATCTCATTAATATGCATTAAAAGCAAATAAATATAAGACAACCCATAAAAACTCTGGAAAATAATGACAGTGAATGAACACCTAAAAGAATACATATGGAGAACTGTGGACTGCTTGGCCTACAACTACTGGTAGATTTGAGGCAGTTGTACCACAGAATAAAAAAATTTTTTTGCAGAAAAGCTGATTTATGCTGCAATATGTGTTAAACTTTCTCAAGCATACTATTTATTGAAGCTTTATTAAGCTTCACTTTTGCTTTCATACTGCCTGAAGCCCAGTAAAATAGCCTCTGACATCTTATTACACAGTTACTTTATGTCTCTGAGATGCAAAAACTTCTATGATCATGATTGTACAAAATACAATATTTTGTACAGTGTATTTTGCCAAAATCTCATCAATATGAGTTTCCATATGACAGTGATAGAAGCATATCTATGACATGATAGCACAGACAGGATGATCATGCATGTGTTATCATTTATAATGCAAAAGGTAAGTTAATTGATAGTATCAGACTTGGGGAATATAGAAGTATCCCATTAGCAATACAGAAGGAAATGTAGTTGCATCAAAATTAACTCATATAACACCAGGATTAACCTTTGTACTAGCTGCTGATGCTAACTGAATTCCCAGGATACAACAGATTATAGAAATATATTTGTTGTGCCTTTACCTTATTTTTGGTAATCACCATGCATACCATTAATCTTAGGAGAAGATGAACTGCATAGCTTTTAATAAGCAGAATTTCATATCTCCACTCAATTCTTCTAAAGTCAACAATCCACAGCAAAACACTATGTACAGCTAGCTAGCCCAGTGCTTTCCCTTTCAGATTACAAACCTTAATTTGTCTGTTCCAGTTTTGTACCTCGAGATCCGAGCCATGGACAGAGGAACTGATAAGGTGTCGAGCCAGCGCTTCTCATATTTTGGTTCATTAGCTATGGGTGAAGAAGGTGAAGATGGAGCCTGTGCAGAATAAATGAGAAACAGTAGGAGAGTTTATAAGACAGTATAATGAAAAAGCCATGAATATGCATCCCTGGCTCTGTTTGTCACAGAAGTGAATAATCATCGTAATAAAAGTATTCAAGAAACTCAGGATGAGGTAGAGAAATGAAAACCCATATGCTACTCATCTTCATATTTTGCTCTTGATGCAATTTCAGTATTACTTTAACATTAAACATATCTAATTTTTGTTACTATTAACAACTAATACTAGAAAGAGTTTTCAGTCATAAATGCCATGACTTTTTTTCTAAATGCAACATAATATAAATTTGTAATTTAAATTAATTCTGCAGAACTCTTCTGCATGCTTCCATCATCAGAGAAAAGGACATAAATAATATCCTAATTAAATTACACTAGAAAATTTATCTGTGCATTGTGACTTTTAGCTATGATATCATTTAACAGTGTATTTAAAATTTTGATTCCTGTATTATCACACTATAGATAGATGACTTTTGAAATTTTTATCTTTGAAGTCTTTATTCAAATGTCTCTACTAGAAAGGCAAAAGTTGAGCACTTCACTCTTTTATAAAGAAAGCAGTAAAATTTACATAAAGGTGGCTGAGAAATATTCACAGACATACATATTTAGGTCAAAGTTGGGTTTTTGTGCAGATTCTGAACCAAAAATTTTTATCCTGCACTGTGCAGAGAACTTTCCAGTAGAGAACACAGTTGAAAGTTAGTTATTTTTATATGAGCTATAAATAAGCACTGAGTAGTATTTATGAAAGCAAAGGAGCCACAGAATGACTCAAATTCAGTTCTGTTCTGCCCAGGTGCTCAAAAGCCATAAAACTTACTCAAAATAAAAAAGCATTCTGGGAATTGACTATTTCTTTTTCTTGCTCATAAGGATTTAGGATTATTTTTCCCCCTAAAGCTCCTTCTTACAGTCAACAAGGGCTGATCTTTCTATTTACTTCTTTAAATAAATCAAAAGAGTGAATTTCACATTCCTACAGGATGACTGAGACTTAATGACTGAAGTATAATTTCCTAGTAAATGAAAAATTTGTAATGACATTGCTGGAGTTGGTAACACTCAGGAATGTTTTAGGCTGCAATCTTTTTGGGGACAGGAATTTCATTTAGAGCATTTGCTATCCCTAGAACCATACAGCTTTCATTTGACTGAGATCTGGTGGTTTTACAGTATGAGTATTTCATAATCAAGTCCACAGACCAATTTTGCTTTATAAAATTAAACACAAAAGACTAAGATGTCTTTAAAATCTAGAATAAATTTATTAGTATCGTAATGAAAAATCTGACACATATGACAGCAATCTGCACAAACTAAAATAAATTACAGAACCCCATGTAATCTAAAGTGGAAAAGGATCAACATAATCTAATACTGTCTGTCTGGAAACCAAAATATCTAGGAATAAAACAGAAGGCAGATTATTGCAGTCAAGTATAAATACTTGATTATGATCACTGAAATTTAATCCAAGAATGAGAAAATAAAGGAGCATAAAATTTCCAGCAACAAAATCATCTATTGCTCCCACCCTCTAAACTCTCAAGATGCACAAAACATCTAGACAATTTAAACATAAAAATCTATCTACTGTTTATGAACTATAAGTTGTATTTCTTTTATCAGGTTATTGAACAGTATTCTCTAATATTCTAGGTAATTTAGGAGCATTTGGCAGTAAAAAAAAAGAGAAGGTCACATAGGCATTTTGATATTTCCATTTGAGTCCCTTACACTTCAATCAAATGTTTCAGTAGTGTATCTGTGTAAAGGAAAAGTATCTCAATATAAGCAAAAGTTAAAATTTTTGGAAAATGTACATCACAGCTTTTCATTAGGTTAATGAATTGAAGGGTGAAAAATGGCCAACATCCCTTGGCCAGAAATCTATCAGCCCCAAAGCTTTGACACTGCAGCATAGAAATATTCATGTCAAAATGCTAAACTGTTTTAAAACTGCTGTAAACTCCTAAAGCAAATGGGTCTTCCCCAGACAATTCCAAGGATTTAATATTTGAAAAATACACTAGAAGGAGTAATTTATTTTTTTCCCACAGTTTCAAATTACCTATATCTGCTGAAGCCCTACTGCATGATCTGAACATTAATGGAAGAACAGCAAAAGGATATGAAGGGGCCAAACTAGTCTAAGTTTCAAATATGAATTTCTTATAATTCATATTTTACTAATTAATTTATGGTAGAGCATGAGTTGGAATCACCCTTCTTCATCTTCTTAAGGACAACCAGGCATACGTGTATCCGTAAAACAGTTGCATGGAAACAAAATAGGACCAGCAGTTTGTTCTATTTTTCTATTTTTCATTTTGTTCTGTTTAACCTATAATCTATTAACAATTCAGTCTGAGATTCCTTGATATACACTCTTCAAAACACATGGATAAAAATTAGAAACTGAGGAGGAAGCAAGTAAAAAAAAAGTGAAAGCAGTGAATGAGAGATAAAAGAACTGCTAAAAATATATTAAATAAATGCTCATGAAGAAAAACAATATTAACTTTCCCCACACTGTAATGGGATATGAATAGGTGATTACCACCCAAAATTTAGATCTTGAAATTTAGATGTTGAACAGAATTGTTTTTGAACAATTAGGTTAACAAAGATTCATTGGTCTGGAAAAGAAACTGCTGAGGGAGTTGTATGGCTGAGGTATGTAAAAAAATAATTAACAGAGAAAGGGGTTAAGAAACAGTGGAACATTTGCCATTTTCACATAAGAAGCAGGGGTATTGATCAGTAGGATAAAAACAGAGAATCAATGTGTTAGTCTATATAACAAACTGATGTAGGAACCACCTATGTCAGAAGTCACTGGAAGTGCAGGAAATATCCCCTAGAAATGATTGTACGTATTTCCTCTGTTCTTGCATTCTATGGAGGTCATTTGCTGGGAATAAGCTTTTTAGATGAATGGTTCTTTGGTCTGACCCAGTGTAGTGAGCTGGCTGACCTTCAAGGCATTTCTCCACTAAACAGCTGCTGCTGCTCACCTTGAAAACTCTTCACATCATTCCTCCACAGCGCTAAAATAGAGATCATCTCTGTAATCGCAGCTTTTATGCTCTTGATAATTTTGTACCTTCAGTTTTCTGCTGAGGTCACCAACAATGTTGCTAATTAATGCCAATTTACTTGTAACACCTGCCCATTAAGAAATGGATTGAACACAAAAATCTCATTTTTGATAGAACAGTGAACAAGAATCAAGTTTTAATGACACATAATCACTACCTACCTGGAACAGCTGTGTACTATTGACCTGGAGGAGGGTCTGACTCTGTGTCCCATTAGCAATCACGGACCTATGAATGACACTGTAGGCAAGTGCTTTAGCGCTTTCTTAAAAAACTATATAACAACTCATTATTGTGCAACCAAAAAGTCTTCCAAGAAGTAGAATAAGTACAAAAAATTTTCCACTAATGGGGAGATGTAATCAGACACGTCTCTATAATTAAGTTTCCTCTAAGAACATAGCAAGGAAGGGAAAAGTTCCCAACTGGCTGGGACTGTCAATTTTTCATCTTTTTGTGACATAATTTGCAGAGTTTGGGAAACTCAGTTATTTTACCCTACTTCCTTTTAAACTGTCATTGATTTTAAATCTCTGCAAGAAAAATATCATGTCATCAGAAGAAAGTCTTTCTGAACCCTCTCTAGTAATGTAATTTCCAGTTACAGCTAGGGCCCTGCCTTGAAGGCAGCCACAGTGTTATTTTAGGTTGATACAGCTTTTTCATTAAACATGGGCTTCAGGAAGGCTGAAGCTGAGATAATTCACTTGGATTTAGAAATACTCAGGGTCCCATTACTCAGCATGATTAAACTTGGTCTTAAATGTATTTTTAGTCTCATATTACAGTGTCTGCTTTGCAGAAAGGCAAATGATGCCCCATCTTTGGATGTATCCAAGGCCAGGCTGGATGGGGCTTTGACCAGCAACCATCCTGAGAGCCATCGTGTGGCACATGCAGGACAAACACCTGAGCAGGGACAAGCCAGCATGGGTTTAGTAAAGGCAGGTCCTGCTTGACTAGCCTGATCTTCTATTACAAGACCTCATGGATGAAGGAAAGGCTGTGCATGTTATCTACCTGGACTTCAGTAAAGCTTTTGTAACTGTGACTGTGTGCCACAGCATTCTCTTGGAAAAGCTGGCAGCTCATGTCTTGGCCAGGTGCACCCATCACTGGGTGAAAGCTGGCTTGATGGCCAGGCCCAGAGAGTGCTGGTGAACAAGTTACATCCAGCTGGGAGCTGGTCACAAGTTGTGATTCCCAGGGCTCAGTATTTTGGCCAGTCCTGTTTACAATCTCTGTCGGTGATCTGGAGGAGAGGACCAAGCACACTCTCAGTCAGGTTGCAGAGGACACCAAGCAAGGTGGGGGTGCTGATCTGCTGGAGGGTAGAAGGATCTGCAGAGGGATCTGGACAGACTTTATCCACTGTATGAGGTTCAACAAGGCCAAGTGGTCCTTTCACGTGGGTCACGATGATCCCCTGCAGTGCCAGAGGCTGGGAGTAGAGTCACTGGAAAGGTGGAAAAGGACCAGGGTGTGCCCAGGTGGATAAGAAGGCCAATGGATGGAGTAAAGGCAACTCCACTCTCTACAACTACCTGAAAGGAGGTCACAGCCAAGCAGGGGCTGGTCTCTTCTCTAAAATAAGAAGTGATAGAACAAGAAGAAATGGCCTCAGTTGCACCAGGAGAGGTTTAGGTTGGATATTAGAGAAAACGTCTTCAGAGAAACGGTTGTCAAGCATTGGAACAAACTTAAGTGGTTGAGTCACTGTCCTTGGACATATTTAAAAGATATGTAAACAGGATGCCTAGAGACTCAGTTTGGTACTGGTCTTGGCTATATTTGGGTAAGCTCAAGTTGGATTTCATTATATTAGAGGTCTTTTCTCACCTAAATGTGTTTATGATTATACCATTTTATGAAATAAGAATGAAGTGTGATATCCATTAGGAAAAAATATAACCTTTTACTGATAATTTCAAATTTATCCATTCTCTGCCGTAGAGGATTTAATATTTCAAAGTGCATCATTAAAACTTGATCCTGTTCTGTAAACATATATTTCTACACAGCACATCTAAGAGCTATGACTAATCTTGATTATTGTCTTTGTTGACACTGGTTCAAAAAGAGATGATAATGCTGATGCTGTTATTTATTTCTCAAAGTAATTTTTGCTGTTTCCATTTTAGTGAGCATTGCTGAGAATTTCTGAAAAGAATATAAAATATCTCTCTGTAAAATGTGTATATGAAAATGGTAGCAACATTAATATATTCAATATTTAATATTTATATATTTTCCTTATAAAAGCAACTCTGTGGCTTAAATTATGCAAACATAAAGCCATAGTTGAAAGGGATCCATATGGATCACTGAGTCCAAATCCCTGCTCCTCACAGGACTACCTAAAACTAAATCTATAACTAAGAAGGTCTTCAAAATATGCCTTAAACTCTGAAATGCTTGGAGCAACTTCATTGCTTTAAGCTATAACTGAACGCATTGGCCAGTGGATTTCATGAAAATCTCTTAGATTAGAAAATACTAGCTTTTGTGCATCTTTTTGATGCCAGCTGGAATGTGTTTTGTCAAAGCTGCACTACCAAAATGTTTCAGCATGCTCAAAAAAAAATTATAATATAATATGCTTTTCAAATAGACAGGTTTGTCTTACACTTATTCTGAAAAAAGAGAATTAGAGTTCCATAATTTCTTGCAACAACACCCAGCAACATTCAACTCAGAGTGAATTGGATGTGCTCTCTCTACAGTTTTTAGTCCAGTCTGTGATTGAAATGTATGCATATATACATATATAGGTAGATTGATTTTCATTGTATCAGTGAACTGATCTGACCTATGTATGGCTGAGCATTTGCTCATACTTATTACAGGGACAGACAGAAAGCAGGGGTCTAATGTTGATTGGAGAAGAAAACATGACTGTTCCATTTAGCAGTAAAAGAGTCACATTAGCTTACTCTACTCCTGGCTAAAGATTTGGCATTTGTGTTGTTCTACGATTAGAGATAGAAGTGAAACTCTTGTGATGCCCAGCCAACAAAACAAATTATGGTGATATCTACTGTAAATAGGAGTCAGAGCTTTCAACTTGTCTCAGAATTTAGAGGGATTTAATTATGATATCAAAATACCTGTGCATTCCTTTGATGCAGCATGAAGTCAGGAGAGGGTCTGTATTTATTTATTTTTAATGGAATTCTAAGATGCAGGTGCACAATTCTGTGACAGTTTTAAGAAGACAGTAATTATCTGGTAAAGTATGCATCACTGAATCATTTAATAGATAAAGGCTTCTATAGAGAAAACATGCTCTTTCAGGTGAAGTAACAATTTGGACTTGTAATATGATGTCTTCAAAATTCACTGAAAGCAGCACCTTTTAATTACACAGCTCTATCTACAATAGTTTAATTGACAGATGTTTAATTAAATGGGAGGAAGGTGAAAAAGCATGTGAAAAACTCCTCCTTTCCTATCACAGAAAAGAAACACTTAATTCTAAAGCTGCATCAGATACATGCTTTTGAAATATAATGATTGCTCTTTAAGACATTTAATTCTTTGTAATTAATACATGAGTTTACAGACACTGAGCACCTATATATGATGTTTACATAGAGCCTGTGTAGCAGTACATGTCAGTGAATACTGCCTTATTCACTGCAATAGCTAAGCATTTAAATGGATTACTATTCTACCAGTGAGGAACAAATTAAAACCCTTTCAATTGTATAAATTTCTCTAGAGGTGATTTACAATGGAAATATGAATGGATATTTCATTACGTCCTTGCTGCTAGATGCTAATACATTATTATTTTTTTAACCAATGGGGTACAAGCCTGAGTAAGATATTTTTAGAGAATACATATGGACTATTTGTTGGAATCTTGCACCTTTTTCTTTAATTTGTTTCCCTTGAGCCAGTATGTAATTGGATTCTGAATAACCTCAACAACCTTGCCTGGAACACCTTTCCAGATATATTCTTCCTTTGGGGATAGGGGACAGAGGCCAGAGTAGTTTATATTAAATCTCAACACAAAAAGTAGAAAGTAATTATGACTCCTCAAAAACTACAATAGCAGTCAGAAATCAAAACCCAACATTACACGGATATAAGGGAAAGATACAATGTTGAGGTTGTTATCGTTTTACACTATAAATGCAACTGTACCCAAACTTCAGCTGTTAGACACAACTTTTGGCAGCTTTTTATATCCCCAAATGTGGCATGCTGTCCTTGCTTAGAAAAACTAGCTCAAGGTTAGGGAAAGTCATTGAACTTCACACAGTCTGCACACCCCTCAGGATAAATCTGAGCCTTGACTCTTGCTTCTCTCTGAGATCAGAGTCAATTTGTTGCCAGAGCTTGTGGAAAAACACTGGATGCAACCTAGTGTGAGAACTTGTTACCTCAGTTTTACTATTAGTTTTTTCTATAATCCACATACATACACATGTACCTGAACTACCAGGGTTCATCTATCAAAATTCATCAAATTTAGGAACATTTTTCTTTTTGCTGCTGCTGTTGTAAACTCAAAATAAGACAATTCATAAGAACTGTAAAAAACAATGTATTCATATGCAAGGGCTGTGTATCAGGAAAATATGCATAATTAAGAACTAAAATCAGATACCTAACAAACTGGGAAATTTATGTGCAGACGGAACTATCAACCTGATCAATCAAATGTTAAATACTAGAAGAAATAACTCTTCTGAAAGGATTAGCAGTGACAGTGGGCATTAATGAAAGTAAAGGATAAGACTCTTAAAGATACCTTTTATTCACTTCATTAATGTCATAGTGAAAGTCCCAATCAACTCTAATCCCAATTAGAAAAACACAACACTTCTGTACAGCTAAATCTAAACAAACATTTCCATCCAAAAGATTTTCCTTAAAATTCTGTTGTAGTGAAGTAGGAAGGTGTTATTTAAAAGTTTACTTCCAGCTTCTATTGCTATGATTTCTGAGAGGTATAACAGAAAATCAGGAATATTTCAGAAACAGAAAATCTGGATTATTATTCACTGAGGTGGAAAAGGGATAGTCACTTCATATTTTATTAATTGATAAAAACTTACTTGCAGTGTATTTATCTCATTTCATAAAGGTCTTCAACACAGCAGCAGTCCAAACTATTTAAGTGCAGCTGGCTGTGTTCATCTATTTTACCCTTCTCATTAGCAAAAAATGGAAGACATGGTGACGATTACTTTCATGAGAGTAACCACTGTGTACCTCTAAGTGAGATATTTTTAGAATTTATTACATTAATCATTGCATGCATTTACATTGCCAAATAATACACTGTGAACTGGAAGTCTATTCAAAGTTACTTCGTTTTCATACTCCATGAGAAAATAATGTATTTTCAGATCAAGAGTTGGCCATCAGTGTCACACATGAAATCACTCTAATAGAAAAGGTATTGAACTGAAATCCTGAAGTTTCTCTTCTTAAAGCAAGCTACAGGATGACAAAATCTAAAGAATAAAATAAACCTTAAGAATGGTTAGTAGTGTGTTTATACTAAAATGGAAGGCACAACTGAAATATTCAAAAAAGCAAAAGCATTGGAGCTTTCATATGTAGGGCATCCATTCAATCTCAGTTCAATATTGTGGACATACATTCCCCTGAAGAATGGATTTTACTCTTAGAACAAGGATGTCCATCTCCCTGCCTTGGATCCTCTTCCCTTTTTGCTGTTTTGTGCTTGAGTTGGAGTCATATCATTCTCTCACTCTGGAACTGGGACTACCATAGACATTAAAGATGTAGCACCCTACAAGGTGCTACAAGGGTCCCATCAAGGGCTGAGCATTTGTATTTTTTTTTCTTTTTTATAAACTTGATGATTAAGTAGGAAATTATTTTTAAAAGAAAAACTGTTTAATTTAGTAGATGAAACAATGGCATCAAGGAAAAATATTTTTTAAGTATTTTTAAAATATTAAAAAATACTAATGCAATTTAGAAAAATTTAGAAAAGTGCCTGTTTAGCTTCATCTAACCTATTAAACTTAGCATATACTATCAAAATTAAACTAAGAGTTCTTATTTTACATGAACACACAGAAAATAGCAATTTACTCTGGGTCTCACTTCACTTGTTAGAACACCACTTTTAGACAATTTCAGGAAGCTGAAATCTAAAACAATTGAAAACCTAGTATATTCTGCCTTTGCTTTGTAGCTGTCATATTATCCCATGGTGTCTCAAACAGTAATTTGTTTTATTTACAGTATTTTTTTTCCACTACTACTTTCTCTGGGGAGCTGGCCTGGATCTCTAGGATATTTGGACATCTAGTAGGATATCTCTAAAGCACTTTCTTCATTGTTTTAGAGTTACAACTCTGCAGGTAGACAACCTGTACTAGCCTTGAGACCACCTCCCTTGTATCCATGTTCCCCTCTGGAAGTTTACATTGTCTTAAATAAACCACTGATAAGGTACACATGATGCAACTGCCACTGTCAATCCCTGTAGCATTTGTCACTGTGCCCAAGCTCAAAAAATTAGGTGTGAAGAGAGCACTTCAGCTTATTTCTCTGGGTTTCATAGAACCCTGTTAGAGTGCTGCGTTGCAAACTGCTCTATTATTATAAAGGATGTATATAAAACTTGAAGATGGTATCACATCACATACAACAGATGCTTCACTGCAGAGGTGACAGGGATAGGTCTAACATAGGCAAGACAGCACCAGAAATGAAAATTATGCAATCATATTAGGCAGAAAGAGCTTGCTGCCAAGATGGGTAAACTACTGCCTCTATGATTCAACATAGCTGTAATGCCTCAGTATTGTTTTTCAGACGATATCTAAAATGACAGCTTGGTAAAACTGGTGTAAGAGCAATTCCTCAGCTCTCATTCCTGCCCTTTCCTTTACATGGTGTGCTTTTTGTAGTAGAATTTCCACTTATAAATATAGGTGAGTTGTCTATTATGGCATGGGCCTGAGTGGTTAGGAAGGTACGTAAAATTGCAGCACAAACTTGCAAGATGGAATCTTCAAAGTGAGTCAGATCTCCCCTACCAGGGTGATGTAAAAACAGAATCAAATATCATTAGCCTATTGGGCAATAGCATTACAGGAAAGATCAGTTCTGCTTTTACTTTACCAAAAAGCTGTAAATATTTAATTGAATAAAATAGAAGCACTCACTAGATGGTATTTGAGACACATTTATAACCACTTTTCAAGGTATGACCACAGCTCAGTTACACTCACATAATTTGAGAAAAGTTTGACCATACAGTGCATCGTCTTAAAACCCAGTCATTAGAGCTTTGCTTTTGAATTTCACAATAGGATTCTATCAATTTTTCACTTTGTTTTCTGTGAAGGAAGATCATGACTTTTACGATCTATGATGTAGATTAACCTGCTTATTCCACTTCTGGGTCATAGTGTCTGTTGAATACATAGATCTGCACCAAGTTTCTGTCAGGCTTCAGAAAAATTAAGTGGTGTATAAGATCAACCTGCTACCTTGCAATTTCACCTTTTTAAATTTCTGTTTTCCCTCTTATATTTCACATTTATAATGAGTCTTTTGTGTGCTATCTTGACAACTAACTCTGAATTACTCTGTTACAAGTCTACAAAACTCCAGCTACTTACTTATGTTTTTATAATACAAGAAGTTCAGAGTGCAATTCCCACAGTAGTCATAATGATTATTAAAAATTACCACAGCACACTCATTCTAGCATTTAGTAGGCACTAATTTACTAAAATGGGCTAATGCAGTCACTGGCCATAGCCCTTTTCTTATAATGTAAGCTCTCTGCAGAAAGGACTTTCTTTGCCTGCAGAGAACCTGGTAGACAGATGTTGCAGACTGCTGGACCCTGAGGTTTGGATTCTTTAGTAAGACAACAGTACAATGCAGTTAAAGGTAATAACCTGGATACTTGCAAACAAATAAACATGAAACCTTTTGTATCTATGACCAGTTTGGACACCAAACACTAAGGTACAGGTATCAGCACAGAAAAGCATATTTCTATTTATTTATTTACTTATGGTACATAATGCCTTTATATTATCATATATGAATATATTTTTAGCAGATGAAAACAAGCTTTAAGGAATTGTATAGAGAGACATTGCTCAAGGAAGCATAAAGCCTGAGAGAAGTACAGTCAGTATCAGACAATTATATCACTGTCTGAGAAGAAAAGGAAAAACAGAGGAGAAACCTTCTGTCTATTCAGTATTCTTTCTGTATAATTTAATATCCAATGGAAAGACTAGAGCTGAGATTTGTTAGATGTCAAACAGGTTTTGAGCATGAAGGTCCATGTCCTTGTACAGCTAGTATTTACATCTTCAATCTTCATTACTAAAAGGACAGCACTGTTGCTTACTAAGGCATCCTATCTTCTTTGGTGACTACCATTTTTCCTGGAGAAAGGAACTTCTTTCCCCACAATGCTGCAATTAATAACAGTTGTTCATTGCAGAAAAAATAACTATATAGCCTCTGGGTTAAAGAAAGAGACATTTTTTCACTCTTTTATTTCTTTTTCTCCCTATCTTTCCCATTAAAAAAGCTTGCTTCAAGAACTTAACTTTACATTATTTTCTTAATTCCACCTGCATTTCAGCATCTCCAGCTGGATTAAATTCAATGGTATAATGCTACAATTCCACAAAGCATGACAAAATTTCACATGAATTCATGTCCAAATAATGATTATTTAGACATAAAACTCTTACTGTGTTCACTCTTCACTCACTTCTCAGCTGTCTCAGAGTAAAAACCTAGCAGTTCAGGGCCATGTGTTGAGGACTTTGTAAGTGTAAGCACTTAAAAATCAATCAAAGCAAACAATAAGAACAAAACTAGGGTGGTCTTACTCTAGCATTTTGAAGCTCAAAATGTGAAAAGAACTTGCAGAGCTTACACCCCCCATGCTTTTATTATTCATTTGCATACCGTGTTAGTTGAGTTTCCATTTAAATGTAAGCCACTGTCAAAGAGAGGTGATGAAGTTCCACTGCTGTGATCACTGGATGGTCCAGGGGAACCTGGAAATCAGATCAAGAAAAATAACTGCTGATGTTAAAAATATATGTGTATATCAGACAATATCTATTCCAGCTGTAAAACACAGGAAAAGATTTTAGTATAATTCATCAAACCAAGACAGAAATACTGCTTGTATTTTAGAAAGACATACAATTAAATATCTACTTAATTCTAGAAAGAAAAAGGTATCTAGATGTCATCTGAGAGGGGCTGTGCTCATGGGATCTATTTGTATGCTTAACTGTTTGCAGGATTAAGCCTTTTTTCACTGAGAATGAGATATTCAAAACCAAGTAACAAGTTCAGCTACACAAAATGCATTTAATAATTTTAAGACAAATTTTCTATCAAGTCTTGGAAGTCTTACCTTAGAGTATAACCATGGACTGTATTTATAAACCAAGATAATAGGAAACTCTCAGGCAAGTTCTAACTGGACACACATATACACTTTATTATTGGATATATCTTTTCCTTAAAATGCCAATTAGTTTTAAGAAATATGTTCCTTCTCAAATTCAGAAATAGAAATCAAACAATCACCCTGGACTGCTGATACTATGTCAACATGCTAAGACTACACAGTTAGAGTCTTCAAAATGTCTCTCCTTTTAGCAGTTATGCATCATGATCCTACTTTAGTAGTTAAAAGTGACTCCAGGAAAGCTTAATACTTTTGTAGTATATAATAATGGAAACAACACAAAGCCACATTATTGTGGAATTTCTGCTTAAATGTAAGACGTTAACAAACAGTATTAATAATATACAATTACTGTCAGACAGCACTTGGTCTTATCAATAATGCAAAATCAATTGCACAGCACTATATTCATAATCACTAAAAACTCATTTATCCATCTGAAGAATTCACCTGAAATTGCCTGTAAGTCATCTCACATTAATAAGTCTGTCAAGTCTAACATCACAGAAGTCAAAAAGTCATTCTTAGTCATATATTTTTGTATGTCTCTTTTCCATATATCTGGAAGATTTAGCAAAATGGAACTTAATTCAAGAAAAGCCATTTTCTCCATTACAGACCTGTCAGTTCAATGTTGAGGTCTCAGAATTATAGCCTGAATTCTGGAGTTTCACAGAATTATAGCCTGAATTCTGGAGTTTCAGTGTGTTTTTGTTTGGAGTCCTTTCTGTACAGCACTAGGTCATGTCAGCAGAAGGAGTCATTATGTTTTATTCCTATGGGTCTCAACCAAGCACCAACTCTAGTAACTACAACGTTTTGTAGCTCCTATATATGTACAGAAGCCACAAAAATTTATCTTCATAGTCATAGACAACTACACTGACTTAATGGAACAGAGGAAAATTTGTAATTCTTTTTAATTTTCAAAAACCCAAAAAAAAACAAAAACCAAAAAAACTCAAAAAACTTGGCATAAATTCTTCACTGAACAGTCTGCCTGCTGGGAAATCTGGCTGTCTCCAGCAGCAGAAAACTATTACAGGTTCATTAACCAATCAGATTCTGAAAGTGGAATTATCCCACCAATTCAGCAATTTGAGCATATCAAGAGACATGAGTTCAGGTATTTACAAATCTTGAAAATCCAGGTTTTACCATAACACAGAATGCTACATTAGAATAATTGGCTATTTTTAAATAGAGAAAACTTACATCCATCACATGGGAAAGCTAGGAATAAAAGGTTAAGAAGGAAATTTCCCTCCTCTTACAGTGTCCCAGTATATTTACCTTTTAGCTGCTTTCTTATATTTTCTGTGTATTCCTAGCTGCACAGCCTGTCTCAGGCCATGCCACCTCCATCACTTGACTGCAAAAAGTTCACAAGTCTTTTAGTTTATTCCCTGTTGTTTCTGCCTCACTTACTCATGGACTACTCCTTCATGACCTTATTCAACATTTTAGAAGTTCCCACTGCAAATGCTCAGATACTTTCATGGAAGGTGCAGTGCTCTCATGTCTCCAAGGAACTCTGCCTTCACACATGGCAGCCCTGGAGCAATCAGGGCTGTTCCTCCCTGTTCTTAGAACAAAACACAATATGAACATATACCATCTGCTACTGCAGCCCTTGGATAAGTAGATGAGACTCCAAATCAAGTATAAGGTACCAGTCCTAACCCTGGAACATTACTTCAAGGAAGACTATAAAAATGTTTGCGTTAAACAAAACATCTGCTACAGGTAACTCCTCAATCCATGGCCATAATCACAAAAATTATAGAATATTCCAAGTTATAAGGGACCCACAAGGATCTTTGAGTCCAATTCAAAGGGAATGGCCCATAAAAGGAACAAACCCACAACCTTGGTGTTATTAGCACCATGCTCTGACCAGCTGAGCTACAACAACCTGCTGGGTATTGATGCTATAAAAAGAGGTGTTTGCCATGTTGTGAAGTTTCCAGAAATCATTGCTGCCTCGATGTGTGATCCCATCCAAATCATAGAAAATCAGCCTAAGAGAAATGCAAACCTACCCTGTGATAGGCATCACCTGTTTAATCTGCTTATCTTCCGTTTGGCATTCTTGTTCATTTGGGAAGGCTGGGTGAGCAAGGATCCTGCAGGAGAGAAAAGATCTCTGCCTGATCTTTACCTGAGTATGTTCGGAGGGAAAAAAAAAAAAGGCCCAACATATCCTGTGAAATAAGAAGGGGTCAGAGAGACATAGAGATGGCAAGGGTATGAGTCTGCAGTTCACAGAGGAGACTGAGATGCCCCTGTAGGTAGCACAAAATAAACATGCAGGACTCCAGGGTGAGGGAAATAAACATTGTAAGGATAACAGATGGTGTTGGAGAGCCAGCAATAACTCAGGAAATCAGCAAGTTAGCTGACATTAAACCTAATGCAAGAACTCATTTGCAGTGGTACAGGTAGGAATTATAAATACTTTTATAATACTTCTGACAAAATCAATGATATTTTTCAATTCAAATAATTAGGTATTTTACTACTTATTTTAATAAAGACTAGATTTTATCTTTAAGAGCCTTATACTTTCTAGACCTAGAAAAGTCTCTATTTAATTTCTGGACAACTCAACAGTTCCATCAACAGGAGGTTGTTTATTTCAGTCAGTGAGTTACACCAAATCTGTAAATAACAAACAACCCTCAAAATACACAACAGCAGAGCAATGTAAAGCAAACAGTCAGCAAGTCTTTATTATTAACAACAATTTGTCTTATGAATGATGTTGCTGAATGATACTGGAGACCTCTTGTACATAAATAAAAACTTGTATCTTGAACTTGCTGATAATGGAATAGGCAACTCCAAAAGACAAAAGGTCCATTCCAGAACAACCACAAAATTAAAATCAAGGGAAACACTCTTGATTTTTAATAACACTGTAAGCTTTGCAAATTCAGAATATTCTGATCATTTGGTATAACTATCAAAAAGAAAAATTTTGAAAAGAGTCTGTTTTACCAGAAAATGTCCTGAGGAGTTTTCTTAGCAGCAATGAATCTTACTTAAATGGGTATTTCAAGCCCCACTTAACTCTGGGTGGGTAATGAACTTAGATCCCAAGAATCCTTAATGACAATACCCAAGAGTTGATGTCATATTTGTTCTGTAACAGGCTAACAGCCTCATAGTGAATTTTATCTTTCTGACATAGCTCAAAAATCCAAAATTCCTCCTCTTGGTTTCAAGAAAGACAGATCTATCTTCTCTGTAGCTGACAGAGACCTTAGAGAAAGCCATAGCCGTGGGATGAGGAATCATCCTTGCTATGGAGCTAGGCAATACAATGAAGCAGACCTTATTGGCCCATATTAATTCTGATCCAGGCCTGAGAGTTTTTTGAGAAATAACTATTTGTCCTATGCAAAATTCTGCCAAACATTCTGCAATATTTTAAAAATTGCTGATCAGAGAAATAACCATAGCAGAGAATATTTGTTGGAATTATTTAATTTACTATTATGGACAGTCTTTTAATAGTCTAGTAAGTGCTATGTGTCTTCGACACCTGTGAAAAGAGACAAGGATCAATGTCACCTTTGACTGGAGCAGCCTCCAAACACAGAAATAAGCAGTCTTTGTCTCATCCCTAAGTGATATAGAATCAGTATCCACTAATAAACCCATGTCAAATTCTGTATTTTTTGTTGGCAATAATGAAGGAGTAAAACAGATAGAAAAATGTTGTGAGAAGTGTAGGTAGATATTTCCACGTTATGACATCTTGTGCTTTTGCCATGACACAAGATGGTGTATGGAAGGGAGACATATGAGGAGGAATCAGGGGAAGTAGATGCTACTCCTGATGATGTGCTCATAGTGATGATATGGGTTAATAGGAAGAGACAGCATGATTGGATTGAACATACCACAGCACTAAAACTGTCAGCACAGCAGCTGGTCTGATCAAATGCTGGAAGGTAGGGGACAGAGTGCCTGAGTCTTCTGGGATGCGAGGAGAGGACAAGATACTCCAGAACTATGCACATATGCACTTAAATCCTGCCTGCAGTGTGATTTAGAAATTTCTGTCTTGCATAGTGGAATTGCTACTTAGCTTTTTATATGTGTCATGACTGGAATTCCCTTTTGTGGCATGGACCTATGAAAAGCTCTTCTTGAAATGAAGAAGATGTTATTCTTTGTAACTCCATTACTATTCTCTGTAACTCCAGTTTATTTATTGTCTTAAATCAGAACTATTCTCCATAATTTTATTCCCCTTATTTGCTTATTTTCTCACCACAAGAATGACTATTTCTATCAAGCCATTTACCAATGATCACTTGACTCACAGGTCTTGGTTTCAGCCTCTATTGGACAGCTACACAGAACATGCTAGAGAGGTGCATGTGAGATCTTTTGGAGGTCCAGGTTCAGTTCAGGAGAAGGGGTCATTTCTTAAGTTCCTTACCTTGTCTTAAATACCTAGGAAGTTCTTTTTTTTGAGCATGTGGTATAAGGCTGGGATCATTCATAGGGCTGGGCAGGGTAGTATAATGCTTGCCAAGAATTTCCTCATGCTCTGCATAAAGGATTCAAGTCTGATAAGCTGCTCAAAATAAGCAGTTTGCACACAAGACATCTCATTTTGGAATCACTGCTGTGTTCCTTGATAGTCTGTCAGCTTTCCTAAAATGGCACTGTCTTCCCTATTACAGGAGAGGTTTTCTTTTAACAACCATAATAAGGGGCAGATCCCAAATACTGCTAGCTGGTCACATCAAGAGGGGAGATGGCCTTCCTGATGATCACTGCTTTCTGTTTTCAGAAACGGCACTTTATGGAAGCAGTGCCAGGATCTCAGTCTCCCAGACAGGAATGCTGCAGTATCTCCTGGTGAGGAAGCCAAGCTCCCCATGATGTACAAAGAGGGCACCAAAGTTCCTGGACCTATGTGAACTACTTGTGAAGGTGGCAGCCAGCTGGTGTGGAGTGTCTGCTACTTCTTAGTGGCAAGGGTTTACAGGGCGGGATGTTTCCCACTGGGAAGTGGGAAATGTTTGGGGCTGCCCTGTGCTAGACACAGACAGTTCCAGCCTAATCCCACACTACCACTGAGCCAGCAGCACCTCTGGGAAACTAACAAAGGGTAAAATGCAGAAGATCAGAGACAAAAATAAGGAAAAGAATGACACAAAAATCAAATGAACCTCAATGTCAGTGAAGAAGGTGATGAACAATTTATTTGTCTTATTGCCTGAATCTATTTTAATAGCTAATACATTTATCTAAGTTTCCCCATGTTACCTCTGCTTTGGCCATGATGGTAATTAATAGCTAATCTCTTTTGACTTAAGAGTTTTTTTGTTCCATTTTCCCACCATGGTCTGTTTGACAACAAGGAGTGAGAGAATGTCTGAGTGGAAGTTTGGCTCTTAGCTAAGGATAACCAATGACAGGCAATACAGTTCAAGCATGTGATGTCAGTCTACAAGGTGAGATACAAGTTCTAGTAGGACTGTCATAGTCACAAATGAATGTCAAACAGAGACACTACAGGTGAGGTGCTGTTAGCTTGCCAAAATCATGTTTAAGCTTTGGACACCATTATCCAAGGCACTTTTAACTTGATTTTAGAGTTGTTTGATGATCTAGTAGGAAAAGTAGGAAGACGAAACCTGAAGAAAGAAACACTGACCATATATTTTCAAATGAAACTGATAAGCAGTAAGCACTGAAAGAAATGTGTTAGCATGAAATGTATAGTTCAGCTTAGTAGAGGCCTGTCAAGTTGGCTTTTGACAGGTATAAAAATCTAGATTAAATGATTGATACTCTTGTAATGGAAAGATCTAAACATGACATCTATGAGCCTGTTGAAATTAGGGAAAGCCAAGTAAACAGTTGAGCCCAACTTTAAAAAATAAAATCTAAATCAATCCAAAGAACAGGATGCATTTCAAAACTTTTTGCCTATTTTGGAGAGAAAATAATCTGTTAAAATAAACTGGTGCAAAAATTTATTCTGATTAAATAAACTGATTTCTTATGAACACTTTTCTACTTGCAACACTGGTCACAACTGTGCAACTTGCACATTTTATCTGCTAATCCAAAGAGCCCCAAACTTCCCTGATCTGTATTGTTCATACACTTTTTAGTATTGCTACTGTTAAACTACTCTGTTATCTCAACATGCTTTTGCTGACAAAAACAATCAAAATAACAAAGTAATTTATGAAATATATATAATTAATGCCATCCATTTGTTTGGTAAATGTCTTCAAAGTACCTTTCAGTGTAAATGTATGATTCAAATGTTTGCAAACACTATTTTATTGTATTCAGGCAAAGCTTCTATTGAAAAAAAATTCAGCTCTCACCCATGACTGTATTGCATTTTAATGATTTGTTTTCAGTTTTATTTTGAATAAATTATACATAAGCAGCAAGGAAGTATGTACTTGAGTCTTACATGTTAAACAGTAAAGTAGACAGAAAATTTTCAATTTCTTACTGTAAAGCACTCAGGGATTGAATTTCTGTTTCTGTCACTGTCAGCGTATTACAAGAACACTACAAAGAGGACAAAAAATTACTCCTCTCCACTAATTTCCTCTTACCTAATGGGAGCTTTAAAAATGATGGAGCTTCCCTGAGGTATTGAACTGTGATGGTAACTTCATCGCCAGCATTTCGCAGTAGGTGTACCTGTCAGTGTGACAAATAACAGCTACTTTAAACCAAAGAACCATCAGTCATAGAAAGCACATTACTTACAAAGAAATCAACATCCCTGTTATCTATACTATTGTCAGTGTAAGCATTTCTTATTTTATGACTTATTATGTAGAATAGCTTGAGGATCAAGCCACGCCAACAATAGAAAAGAGTAGGCAAGACCAGTGGAACAACATGAATAAATAATTTGCTGGGCAACCTGATATTACATACCAGCTGAACACAACTTCCACTAACTGATTTTATAAAACTGACATAGGGTAGTAGGGAAATATGTGCTTATTTAGATTTAATAGATTAATTTTGTCTGTATATGAACAGAAAGATACATGGAAATATATTAATACATCATACAGATCTTGATATTAAGTATTTGGTTTGATTGATTTGGGTAACAAATTAAGCACACTTTTGTGTTTAAAATATAGTCTCGAGTTTTATGTCTTTATTGCCTGTAAGCATTTGTTAACCAAAAGGGAACACACAGACACATACACACACACATATAGACATATTTTAGACCATTAGAATTCACTTTGGGGCATAGCCCACTACTACATCAAGTGTTTTTTCAAATGCAGAACTACAAATAATATCTCTGATGGAACTCAGCTCCTACTACAGGGCAGAGGTGTAATCTCCACACATCATATTCCCCAGTTTCACATCCATGACTCTCAGGAAACAGGTATTGCATTTGGTTTGCACATGGCCTGTACCCACAGGGTCTGCATAGCCCTGATTCAGTTTGTCAGAAATGGATGCTACAGCTTGTGGCCTCTAATCTGCACACAACCAGAGCATTCATCCACCAAGCAGACTGCAGCAAACTGACTTCTATAGAAGCATTTCATGGTTTACTGGGAGGAAGCTGGTGGTTGTGTTGTTCCAGACCACCATTTTAATACAGCACTACACTGGCCAACATCATGAGATGCAGGATTACCTCAAACATTTTAAATGTTCCACCGGTGTACATAAAATAATGTTTACACCAGAGACTGATATATTCACTTACATGAAAACATCAAACTTATGGAAACTAAGAACATTTTTTTCTTTTTTTTTTTCTTCCACCCCCCCTGTACCCCCCAGCTCAGTCTGCTTTTAAATTATTTACTATGGAAAATACAACAGCCAGTGCTATCTAATCAATCCCAGAAATCTGAGTGTTCTGCTTTCATGGACAACTGACTGTAAGAGGACCCGAGGTCTCCTTGTGGGAAAAAAACACCATGGAGAAAAATAATATGATCACTGATTTCTGACTAAACCATTTGAAGATGGTCACAACAGGAATAAACAAGAATGACAGTAGCAAACTTTGAATGCTTCTTTAAGGTCATACAAAAGTATGTTAGGGCTGCAAAGCAAACCAGTGTGTCTTAAATTCTAAGGTGCAAGAAAACTATGTGTCCTGAAAGCCTCTGCCCCTTATTTCCTGGAGGAAATTTCCTATTTCCTAGTTTAGACATTACTTATTACTCAATAAACACTGAAGATGACTGGTAGCTTTGCTAGTCTCATTCTACTGTTACAAAGATCAGACACCCAATAAATATATTGCCTTCCAAATTAAAGATATCAAAAAGTATCAGGGCAGGGAGAAATCACAGTTAGCAAAAAATAAAAGATCTTTTTACCAAATGCTGCTGTACTTGTAATACCATTTTACTTTACACTGCATAGCAAATCTATTAAAAAGGCCAGTTTAGTTTATAATCAGTATAGAAACAAGAGTGTTCTGAAAAATTAAATAGAAAATTTCAAAACCAACACATTTTAAATGTAGCCATGATAGTGTCCTGATATATTTAATGGGAATAAATATAAGCCAAATAAAATGAATACTGAGAACTCATTTTTTTATTCACAATTGCCTTTTTAAATAAGCCAAAAAAAGTGAAGTACTTCAATTTTAACTTTGGAATAACAAGAAAGAATTTTAATTTCTTAATATTAATTTCTTTAATTTTTCTGTGTTTCTTTTGCAAACACAGAAGAACAACTATGTTTCCTCTTAATTAAGCAAAGTATGTTTGCACACAAACATTTATATTTGTCAAGAGATGAGAGGAGACAGCATGACAGACATGTAGCCTAATGTACTTTTAGAAGACATTAGTCTAATTTTACAAAGATAAATCCAAAACCTGTTGGAACAAAACAAAACACTACTAGAAACTGTTGCAAACTATGAGGTTTCATTTTTTATTTCAAATTATATTTTTAAAAGGAAATAACCCTAATATTAATGATTTGGTTTAAAATGTCCAGGCGTCAGTACTAACTTAAAAGATATTCACTCTGAATCATATTTTCCTGAAGCTGCTTAGTATTCTTTGGGTAGTGCCTGAAGAGGTCAGAGTGTTGATTTAGTTTAACAAAACTAAATCAATTTCAGTGATCACAGGAAGGTCTTACGGTCAGAAGGTCACTAAATAATGCACTGCTCCGTGATGCTGAAGGTTTCACAAATGTCCACTAAGTCCAAAAAAGACAAATCCAATACCTTTGGAGTAACATTCACTGTTACAGTGTTGTAGTAATATATAAAATGAGAATTGCAGAAGTAAGTGGGTTTTGGTGGGATTTTTTTAAAGGTTGATTAAATGCATTTGGTGCAGCTAACTCTGTGTGTGTTTATGCACTTGTGTTCATATGTTAAAAAAAAAAGGGCTTCAGTTGAAATGCTTCCTTTTCATGCTTGCTCCAGGTTTTGCTTGCAGGTTTTGGTTATCTCTAAGTGCATTTATCAGTCCAGGGTTTATCACACTTCTCTTTCTCACATGCATTTCTCAAGAACAGAGGAGAGACAATGTTACAAATATAAATAGGATAGATCTCATTTAACTGACTACAGTAGAGAGTCTGCAGAGAAAAATATGACTCATATTTTAGGAAAATCTAATGACCTTTGTCATCTCATTTTTACTCTCAATCCAGTTTAGGAAAATGCTATATACTTCTAAGCAAACAAGCCAATGGCACAATGCATAGCTGCTGTACATTCTTTTCAAATTCTGGTTCCTTGTGTTTACTGTGATTTGTTCTAAATTTTCAAATATACCTGAACATTAAAATTCACACTGCTCAGAGATTTAGACAAGGTTTTGGCTGTTTAAAGCAGATTCTGTCTTATTAAGAACAGCAATTTAAACTGGAAAGGAGAATGCTTCTGATGAATTAATAAAAAGGGCCATATGGCCCTTTAGCCAATATCTATTCTGAGTGCAGAACTCAAATCATTTCACTTTGACCATTTAAAAGATTCAACTCTAAAGTATTTGCTAATATATTTTCTAGAAATCAGTAAAGATTAGGATACAAAGAAATCCTCATCCACAGATATATATCTCTATATACAGAGAATAAGTGATAAACTTACACTTTAAACATAATAAGGTAGATGAAATTAATCTTGCATGTATTGAAGAATATTTAAATACCTAACTCAGAATAAAAGTGTGAAGAAAAAATCTCGAAGTAGAAAGATGTGAATCACCTGATGAATGCCTGAGCTTGATGTACAACCATTTCACAAATAAAACACTTTAAAGTCATATAAAGTGCAAGCCTTGGATTTGACAAGTATCTGGGTGGAAGGTTATGTACAAGCCTGCAACAGAGCAGTTGCAGTTGAGATGCAGTAAAATATATGAAGAATTAGATCATAATACATAATAGTAAAAAAAACCCCAACAAACCAATGAACTCTAGAGAACTAAAATTTTTTACAAATTCTTCAATCTTCAGAAAGAATGATAGTATTTAGCACTTAAAATATCTCCTAGGCAAAAGTATACTTGGAGGCACTTTAGGAAACTTGGCAGTTTTCTCAAAGCATATGAACAGGGCTAGAAAATCTGGTATTGTGCTTATATGTCTATGAGTAAGCAAGGAAGATGTGTGATAAACAAAAACCTCACAGTACAAGTGGACTTTAAAATAACAATAGACACAAAATGTATTTAAAAATAGTTTTAAAATTGAAATTGGATTGCAATTCATACTGGAAGACTATGAAGCAGAATTAAGCTTGTTCAAGAAACATTGATTTCTTGATACTATTCTATTTTCAAATGGTCAAATATGTAGTGGTTTCAAATAAATACTTTTGATTCTTCTCTTCCTTAGCTTTACACTATTAATGAACAATAATCTCTTTGTAAAGGCTTAGCTGGGTAAGACAAAGCAAGCATTTATGTCTGAACAATTTATACAATTTTGCTAGGAAAAATGACAGTCAATGAAGCTTATGGAAATTTTCATAGATTTAAATGAACATGCAACTTCTCTTAGTTTACTCAATTCTCACTTTTCCTCTAATTTCTGCCTATAAATACAGAAAAAAGAAATTTTTACAGATAACATCAGTATCAATTTAAACAAATAATGTCACTTCTGTATGATATAAATACCAGACATTGTGGACAAAAAAAGAAATTATCGAATTTTTTTTTCATTATTGTGTACATTATTTTTTTATTTCTTTATATAGTGTATAATTATTATAATTATTATATAATTAGCATTGTGTAAACAATTCTTTCAAAAACTATCTGGAATATGAAAGAAGCTATGACATACTGTGCATTGGAAAATAAATCTTGAGTCAACTCAGCTGTTCCCTGAAGCAAATAGGTTTAAATAAATTTGCTTAAGGGTAACTATTACCTGAAGAATGAAGACCTATTCCTGAGATAGTAACAGCCATTTTCAAAAAATCCCAAGAATATCAGAGCATTATGGAGACTTCTCTCTGGAAATGCAGGTCAGTCTCAACCATGATCAGCATGCTATAAATAAAAAGGGTTCAAACCACAGAACTCAAAAGTAAAGAACAAGCAGTATATTCTATTGCTTATCCACTGTTATGCATTACTTGTAAAAAGAAAGACTTGTCTCAGGTATCAAAAAACTCACAACAGACAGATGCACATATCTGACTACGTGTGATTGGAAATGCATATGGTAAAGTGGAATCAGCATCCATAGAATTGCAAACATTTCTGTCCCAAATGCAGTCCTTCTCAAGCAAAGAAAATGGCACATCCTAACCCTGCAGGTTCATAATCTGCAACTATACCTAGAAATCTTTCTAGATGATAGCTAAGTGGTTGAGTTTATACAAACTTGAATGAGCACGGATTGAGCACAGATTGAGCTAAAAAGACTAAATGCAGGCTTTCATGTAGCCATTACTTTCCAATTTTCTTTGTTGTTTGCTTGTATCTGTAACATACATGTAACAAATTGCAGATTTTATCTGACTTGAAGTTTCTGAGGAGAGAGAAACCATCATTTAATGGCAATGGTATAAAATGATGATGAAGGTAACTTTAGCTGAAGGATGGGCAATATTTTATGAGGGCTGTCTTGTGTTACCTAATGTAAAAACAAAACCAGAAGGTTTTGAAGTTGTAAAACCCAGCAGGCCATATGCTGCATTCTCAGATTTAGAAAATGTTAACAATTTGGACATTTCATCCTTTTCCCACAACAAACTTTTCCACAATCCCTTTTATCTAGGTGTTCTAGCCCAAACTAGAGTTAATACAGGATTACAGATAGGAAGCACCAAGAAGTGCTTTTGGTGCCTACACATTAACTGCTGAAGCAAAAGCTAGAAGATCCATGGAGTGATCAGTTCAGTGGAGTGCCCTGCAGTTTGAATCAGCCATAAAATTTATTTATAATCATTCATATGTCATCCTTTCAGATTTAAAGGACTGGGACACCTAGAACACAAAAACAGTCCTTTACTAAGTTCCTTATAGCATGTAGATGAACATAAAAGCATAATAGGAATATGGATAAAGTTCAACACTATTTCATAGTAGTAGTAGTACCCCTCTATGTAAGTCCTTACTGCTCTGTTTCCCTAGTTCTGTAGACATGAAAGTGCTACTATCACCATAAACAAGCAAATAATCTTCAATATTCAGCACACACCAGAGAGAAATCATTTTTCAGGCGAAGTCTCATACCTGAAGCTTCTGCATACTGTCTCAGGACCATAGTCCACGATTTCTGTAGTTTTGATACTGTATGGGCTAATATTTATTCAGCACAGATCACCATAAAGTGTNAGATGGGATTTTTAAAATAAACACCTTCAGACCACAACCCAGACGTTCTCTGATTCCTTCTTTCAAGCACGGGCGGTGAGAAGAAAGATTTTACACTGCCGGGGTTAATCTCAGACCTGATAACTCCGACATCTGGCATCCAGCTGGGTGGGCAAAAATCAAAAAATCACTGTATATTACTTTATTCAATACTAAAAATTTCCTGTACTGGGAAAATAACATGTTATTTGATAAGGGGAATATAATTCAAATTCCATCCTCATGTTACAATCTTCTGACTTAGTTTCTCATCCCTCAGAGTACTGCTTAGAGCCAGAATTGTTTAAATACAGGGCAATACCTTTTCTTCTAAACATTTTTGTATTAGACTTTTTGATACCTAATATCATATCAGATAAAAGAAACCCAAGCCAATACCAAAAACCCTTTTGATTTTGTAATCCAATCCTTTAATAGTTTTGATGCAATGTGCTAGCTTATTTGCCATTTGAAGTGTATGAATACACCCCTGCTCTATGAGTGTTTTGTCTGTTCTCTACAATAAGGAACAAGAGCAGGTGCTATTATTCATCCTCCACTCAGCAGCTAAACAAATGAGCCTGAAATATTAGTGATACCTATAAGATCTATTCACTTATTTAGATCAGATTCTCAGTGAGCCAATAACTTTTTGAAGAGGCAAAAATACTTTGTACAACTTACACAGTGAATCTCTCTTGTGATCAGAAATTCACCAGTTTTATTAATAGGTTAATTTTATGTGGTTTTAAGGCCTCTGTATAGCTTATATTTTCCTTTTCATTAAAAACAAAAACTTTAAAAATACAAAATAACTTAGTTTCACTTACAGAAACAGCTTAAGCCTAATCTTTCACAAACATTTATTTAAATAATCTATTCAGAATCACCAGGGTGTACAGTAACTCTTCATTAGCTTGCAGCTATGTTGTGTTGATAACATTGAGCTAGAGTGTACAGCACTTCAAAGTTCTATATACCCTGATGAAATACTGAAGGTCACCTAATATAAGGCAGTAAATTAATGAAAAGCACAAAACATTGTTTAGATAGAAAAAGAAAGGTGTAAGAAAGAGAAATGAGATGAAGGTGATACTGCTTCAGAGAAGGTAGCTTAGCCAGCATGGAAACCAAGCAGGATGACTAAAAATGAAGAGATAGACTACTTTGGGCACAGTATATAAGGATCAAAGGCATCAGGAGTGGATAGGTCCTTGGTATTGATTACCAAGGATAACAAGAGACATAATACAATATTGTTCCTGAAGCAATAAAGTAGCTTTTTCTTTTCTAACTAGTCCTTTCAAAGACAACTCCCCCC